>BROG01001139.1:0-37500 GCA_030159075.1 Atrina japonica
TTCATTATATTGTGCGCACAGTTTGGTTATATTATGCGCATAGTTTATTTATATTATATACACAGTTCAGTTATATTTTGCGCAATTTAGCTATATTGTGCGCACAGTTTATCTATATTGTGCGTAGTTTACCTATAATGAGCGCATAGTTTAGATACATTGTGCGCACAGTTCAACTACATTGTGCGCACAGTTTAACTATATTGTGCGCACAGTTTAACTGTATCTGATTAGATTTGAAGATGGACCTTATGTCGCTGGGAAATTTGTTCAATATTGCATAAAAATTCAAAATGTCTAAAAGATATTTTCTGGTCAATTAGTCGATTTTCAAGGATTTTTCCAGTTGTGACTCCTGTTGGAGTCCCTATATGTACTAACCCCAAAATTTTGTTCAACGATTCTTTTTTTTATTTGTTAATGTCTAAAAGTTGATTGAAAACCTGATATTTTCTGTTAACATTCGACCTCATGACCTTGACATGTTGTCAAACTATTAATCCTTAATTGAAATCTGATCATAAACGACCGTATGGCGAGTACTTAAAGTGACTGATTTTTTGTCTACTATGTGCGATGTTGAACAATATATCATTTTTAGACATTTTGACTTCGTATGCGATGTTGAACAAATTTGCCAGGTGAGCGAGGTAAGGCCCCATTGGGACTCTTCTAAATATTCAGGCATATTTAAACTGTGCGCACAATATAGCTAAACTGTGCGCACAATATAGCTAAAGTGTGCGCACAATATACTTAAACTGTGCGCACAATATAACTAAACTGTGCGAACAATATAATATTTTTGTTGAACTGTGCGCACAATATAATAACAAATATTCTGTATTCTATGTTACTAAAGCGGCAGCGTAGTAATTAGATTGTCTATTGCCATGCATATATTTGGTACGGCGTTTTAATGTTTGGATGGATTGATGAATGGATAAACAGTAAGAAAATGGCGATGAATGTGGTATCACTATTGATCAATGTTCATCCGACGTTTGAAGGTTTTGGGATAAAGTGATATATTCATCAATCTCAGTGCATTATGAACTTTTAACGTTTACTGAATTAAAAAGAAATGACTGACATATGAAGCACTTTAAAGTACATTTAGTTGACAGACCAAGTAATCCTTTTATTAGCTGTGGGATTTGTGGAGATTGTAGAGACAAACTAATCGTGGGATGCTGCATCGTAAGTCCCCTGAGTAAATCGTACGGCTGTGCCTGTTGTTAAATGAGTAATTGATATATGCATATGTCTGAGTTTGGGTATACTTCTCAATATCAGTAGATATATTGTACGCTGTCATACGGGTGATACGGTTTCATATCACATGCCGGAATTCCCCGATTACCCGAATCGCATGCGAGGGAAATACGGAAACTACGGCATGTGAAATGAACCATTTCACCCGTATGAAAACGTGGATAACGAATCCGTCAGCTTTTCCAATAACTTCACTAACATAATTCTTCGATGGTTTAAGGAATACATTAAAAGTATTATCTTGTGTATTATCTAGTTTGTTCGCGATTATTTATGGTGCCACTTTTTGTTTTACAATCCATATCCATTTGAAATTGAAGGTCAACTGATGAAGTTTTATTGACAGAAACGATCGTCCTTCGCAGTTGCTTGGTCTTTTTTTTTTACAAAAACTATAACTTTGGTTTCGCGTGTATTATAGTTTATAATATATACATCTGGTACACTTGAAATTACTTTGATGATTTACAAGTCTTAATTTCCCTTCCACATTTTGCATTACGACCTGGCTTCTCAATAAACAATGTATTGGTATCTAAATGTGATAACCTCAGATATATTTCTCCGGTATTGATATTTGTTTCTTATTTATTCATATACATTTATATACCACACAGGAGTATATCAGGTGATTGTAATTATGTTCAGAACAATCTAAAACAAAGACAAGGTGTAGAATTGTCGAACGTATCATTTACCTTTTTGCTGTATACGCTGATAATGTAGCTATATCAAACGCTTTTGCCAATAACATTGTTTTATTTTTTTAAATAATCGCAAATAGTCAATCGTCACATTCAACATATAAATCAAAAACAAATTTACCGTTAACCACCTTTTAACTTTTTGGAAAGGAAGCCATTATAAGAAATTGCAATTGCGTACTTTTACACCACTAAATTATATATTCCGTGTACACTTTGAATATTTTGACAGCATTAATTTCCATGCAAAACTTTCTATTCAGAGACAGGGAAAAGAAAATATGTGAATAACATTTTTACGTTTCCCAATCACTGACATTGTATCGTGTGTTGCTTATACAACAAATATTTGTAACGAAAATCACCACCACCACAACAACAACGACAACAACAAATGTAACTACTACAAATACTACTACTACAACTACTACTACTACTACTACTACCACTACTACTAGTAGTACTATAACTACTACTACTACTACTACTACTACTACTACTACTACTACTACTACTACTACTACTACTACTACTACTACTACTACTACTACTACTACTACTACTACTACTACTACTACTACTACTACTACTACTACTACTACTGCTACTACTACTACTACTACTACTACTACTACTACTACTACTACTACTTCTATTACTACTACTACTACTACTATTACTACTACTTCTACTACTACTACTACTACTACTACTACTAATATAACTACTACTACTACTACTACAACTACTATTACTACTACTACTACTACTACTACTACTACTACTACTACTACTACTACTACTACTACTACTACTACTACTACTAATAATAATAATTATTATTATTATTATTATTATTATTATTATTATAATAATTTAATTATCTAAAAATGAAAATATATAATTTAATCCATTTTTACGGTGCATCCGCAAACAACAAAACTGCCTATGATGATACTGGAGCTCCAGTTGTTGTATTGTTGTTAAACGTCCCCTTCAAGAATCTTTCACTCACATGGAGACATCACCAATGCTGAAGAAATATTCAATGTTTGGCATCTACTAGGCGATTATTTTGACGTGCCAGCACCCACTGTGACACTGGACCTCAGTTTTCACTGTATCAGTCCGAATGACTGGAATCCGACTTGCCGCCGGCTGGACTTGAACTCACGACCTGACTGTCAAGAGTTGCGCAAGCTACCGACTGAGCCAATCCAGTTCTGGGAGCTGCAGATTAAAGCTATAATATAATCATATAGAGACAAATAACTTATATTCAGTCATTTATATTATTTGAAGATGATGCAATCGTGCTCACCATTGTCGCCGTAGTCATCAACATTATAATAGTTTTCGTTGTCGTAATCGGAAAAAAGTCAAACTAATGTTGTAGGTGGTGATCCTCATCAGAAGCATAGTTATCGTATACATCATCACCAACAACACTGACCAATCTGATTTGTTGTTGATGCATCTGTAGCGTTTATAAATAATTCACTTCATTCCATGTGTCAGCAGTTCATTAAGTAAGAATCACTTGGCAATTATTGTAGTGATAATTTGTACAAATACTTTATCATAGCAATTAATGTCTATTTCGGCATTGAAGTGTTAAAAGACATCAATGTCTGCAATATATTCTTGAAAAACTCGAAATGAAAAAACAATTAAAAATGTACCAAAATGAATTTACACATGCAAAGAAAAGATATTTTTCATGTTTATGTCCTTTGGAAACACAAATTATCTGTAACATTTGAGCTCTAAGTTAATACTGATTAGTAGGGTACCAGCTTTGAAGTATTACAGACTTGTAAGCATAAATATTCATGTGTCATGTTATTAACAGCTATGGTACACTTGGTATATTAGAAATACTGGAATTATCTCAGAGATGTAAATTTGATTATATACTAAGATTTCTATTTATTTTTTTTATTTTTTTTTTTTTGTAAAATTTGCAACATTTTTTTTTTATTGATAATTATTCTTACAAGAAGTACAGTGGTAAACCACTCTCCTCAACATAGGTCTCACAAAATGTAAATTTCCGAAAAAGAAACATGTGTCATACAAGTTCACTACCTATGGTGGCATATTTCTGCCATCGAGTTGCCGACTTACGACTTAATGATGTCGACATAATTTTGTGATTTTATATCGTGTTTATTCTCGGATGCGACATCTACTTCTCAGTTATTTATGTCAACATAATAACCAGAAGATGTCTTATCTGGAAACCGGAAGACTCTTGGCACCATTAACCACGATACGACAAATGCAAATGTACTCACCCCATATAGAAAATATGCAATTGTCAAGAGCACGTGCGTGCTTAACGCTACGCTGCTTTGGACCAAGAGCGCAGGTGCTGACTCGTTTCTTCCGGATTCCAGATAAGATGTCGACATATTCTGGTTACTATGTCCACATAAATAACTCAACAAGTTGAATTAGTTATTTGACATCTTTTTTTACGATGTCGACATCTTCTCATATTATGTCGACATAATCACAACATTTTGTCGAAATCTTTATGTCGTAAGTCAGCAACTCGATGGCAGAAATATGCTACCATAATTATCAAAAACAAAATGTATAGCCGAATCTGTGTAAGAATAGACACTAGCAAAGAATGACCGTCGTCCTTCGGGAATTAAATTAACGACCAAGAGCGCAGGTGCCGACTCGTTTCTTCTGGATTCCAGATTAGATGTCGACATATTCTGGTTACTATGTCCACATAAATAACTCAGCAACTTGAATTAGTCAGTGGCTACGTCGACATCTTCTCATATTATGTCGTCACAACATTTTGATGTCATAAGTCAGCAACTCGATGGCAGAAATATGCCACCATAATTATCAAAAACAAAATGTATAGCCGAATCTGTGTAAGAGTGGACACTAGCAAAGAATGACCGTCGTCCTTAGGGAATTAAATTAACGACCAAGAGCGCAGGTGCCGACTCGTTTTTCCGGATTCCAGATTAGATGTCGACATATTCTAGTTACTATGTCCACATAAATAACTCAGCAACTTGAATTAGTCAGTGGACATCTTTTTCTACGATGTCGACATCTTCTCATATTATGTCAACATAATCACAAAATTATGTCGAAATCTTTATGTCGTAAGTTAGCAACTCGATGGCAGAAATATGCCACCATAATTATCAAAAACAAAATGTATAGCCGAATCTGTGTAAGAGTAGACACTGGCAAAGGATGGCCGTCTCCCTTTGGAATTAAATTAACGACATGAAATACTGTATTCAGGGTATATTCGCCCTGTGTTATTTTCGCCCTACTATAGTTGCAAACAGTTTCGCCCCGTTTTAAATTCGCCCAACTCTTAACAATTCCATTCGAGAAACATTTATGTAACGTGTTTAACAATCAGTATTATAATCATTGATTAAATATGATTTTGTTATTGTCGAGTTTTATTTAACTATCAATAATTACATGCATGCGTGTTTGAATTTTGCGTGTTATTTGAAATGAAGTATATAATAGATATTATCTGTAATTAAAAAAATAAGACGAATTTACCATGCTGCATTCAACCAATTTTAAATTCGCCCTCTAACGATTAAAGTCAAAGGGTTGAAAATATAAGGGGCACGGAGTTTTCTCTGTTTACAGTTCTATGTTGTTTGGAACGATCAACTACAACTGAAATACCACTTACTGGATCATACAAACCCTTGGAAAATAAAATGTTCAATAAAATTTGATGTGGCCTTCTGTTTTTGTGAAAAGAATACGAAAAAAAAATCAACATTAATTGGCGTTCGTATTGGTTAGTAAGTCGGAAAAATGTGCCAAAGAGGTAACATTTGCTGTCGCCTATTAATGTTGTTATACAGTTTGATAAATATAAAGCAAACAGTTTTTGAGAAATATTCAACCAACCAGAGGATCTGTTGTTCATTTGCTTTGTAGATTGTGAAAACATGCCTAAAATGTCCATCTGATCTTGCCTTTAAATACATCCAAGTTCCATATGGGTCCAACGATGCACATTAATGTTCTTCACAACTCAAGTTTAAATTCTAAACTATCAAAAGCTAAGATACTCATTTTTTACAGTGGTTACTTCTTAGACGGATTTGGCAATACATTTAAATCTGTAATTTGACCTTGTATGATACCACTTTTCCTTTTCACACACACACACACACACACACACACACACACACACACACACACACACACACACACGCACATACACACACGCACATACCCACTCATATAATTTCGAGTTCAACTGACAAATGATTGTCTTGGGCATTTGATTTGCACTGTTAATATTGATTATATTTAAATAGAATTACAAAACGCTGTATAGGAGAACTAATCATTGTTATCAAGACAATTGCAATTAAAATATTGGTCTCAAATAACGCAAATTGTCGTTTATTACATTTTATCGTCATTATTATTTGACAATATTTTACTATGGGAGATCTACAACTTTCTCGTAACATAAATTAACAGTGAGATTGCATTTGACAATATTTTACTATGGGAGATCTACAACTTTCTCGTAACATAAATTAACAGCGAGATTGCATTGGCAGATAACTGACAATTGTATTATTACATCGATGGTGAGTGAAATGGATAACCGATTACCTAATAAATCAAATCGAAACAACTTGAAGTCACGCGAGAGTTCCATGTCGAATATATCTGTTCGAAATAAGTTTTATATGAGATTAAATAATTATATCCAGGTTCTTCAAATATAGTCAAATTTGAAAAGGGTGAAAGGGAAATTCGACCTCCGCAATATAAAAAAAAAAACTTGTAAAACATCAGAAATCATCAAATTTCAATTCAATAACATTCAGGTTCTCTTTGTATTTACAGCACATGGGGTAACAATACGATTTGATACATTTGCGTATCGTTAACATTAAATCAAGTTACTTGTGTCAAGCAAAACAAAAAACAAAAAAAACAATCACTTTTGAATTTATATATCGCTAAATTTCTGACACATGGCTGTCCATGTGCTTTTTGATGTCATTCGGTTGTGATGTTATAATCACACAAGCGTTTGGCTGGTCATGTAAGTGTGGCTTCATAGTTGACAAATTTGACAAAAAGTGCCGTGTGTCAATTTAGCGATAGGTCAATTACTTAAAGGCATACACTGTGCTATTTTTAATGTTTTCTCCTTTTTTGTACTTAGATTCATATACAAAAACAAATAGAGATATACACAAGCACATACAACGATTTTTAAATTCCTATATATTCTGTGAAAATTCCTAGAGAAACCCAGGTTTGGCACTTTTTCACTTGCAATTGATTAATTCAACATTACTCTTTGTATATGCTTACTACACTGCACCTGACCCCGTCGACCCTTTCACGTCAACTGCGGTCCTGTAACTTTGAGGAACAACATGATACAGATACCCGCCAAAATATAGACGTCGTTAAAGTAACGGATTGTTTCTTGACGTCATTTTTCCGGGAATCTGTATAATTTTGCCTCTCAAACTTACAGGACCGCAGTTATCGTGAAAGGGTCTATTTTTACAACGTATATAGGAATATAATATCTTTATGCGCGTGTATACCTCTTATTTGTTATTGTGCATCAAGTTCAAGTAGTAAAAGTATAAAAATTCGAAATATTTTTATTTTTTTTGCAAAAACAGTAATGCCCCTTTAAGATTATTCACCTTTTCATCCCTACAGACCACAATAAACTGGTCTAAACAAATAGGATAAAGTATTCCATTCTGATATTTAGTGGTGAAAGGGTTAAATCCAATTATGAAGGTAACTACAGTCAGTCTTCTAAGAACAAAGTAACATGTGATTGAGATACTTATTATGGATATATGTGGTATTTGGAATCAACAAAATAATTCTCACGAAATGCAATAAGTTACAGTACATAGCTTTGTGACAGATTCACGGAACTACTGATAAGTCTCTGATTATTTCTTTATCCCTTCTCAAACAGTTCATGTACAGGTTGAGGGAAACCTTGCATTGACTAAACTGTCAAGGTTTGCGTGTATTTTCCCAACATTGAGATAACACCCCATATAATATGATAATATCAAAGTTTCGTGTATCAATAATTGACCAGCATGACACCTTTTGGCAGAAGTTTTCATTATGACAATAAAATGGCCCGTCAGAGCCTCGTGTCAAATATTTGGCGATAGGTCAATTACAGGATGTGATAAACCTTAGGTTGAAATCGTAATCTAAATTCCATTTTTATGTAAAAAATGTAATTATTGTAGAGACTACCATATTTATGTGTTTTCTAGAAAAGCAAGATGGATGTTGCAGTTAGCTATATGAATTATAACATTTACAACTACATCAGCTGGTGTTAAAGTCCAATTCGCTGAAAAAAATCTAAATTAACGATTTAAACTCAAAATAAAATCAAATGAACTACAACATCTATATAGTTTTATATTACTTTTATCATAATGATAATAATTATGATGAATATTTTATTATTAATATTATTATTATTATTATTATTATTTATCATTATTAGGGTCATCCGACTTCAGGTCGGATGACCCTATTGTTATTGCAATTATTATTTTATATTATTAGGGTCATCCGACTTCAGGTCGGATGACCCTATTGTTATTGCAAATATTATTATTATTATTATTATTCTTTTTTTCCTAGTAGATTTTGTGTCAGCTCTAGAGCAAAAACGGCTCAGCCGATTTTGCTCAAATTTTCAGCGTTTGTGCACAGGAACATTCTACAGATAGGTTTTTGAATTTTTTTTCAATATCACCTTTTCTTCCCGAGTTATCGCCCTTTATCACTTTTTTCATGTCCCATTTTGTGGGTCATTTTTCTCCTCAACTATTGAAGCTAGAGCAAATCTGTTTGGATTTTCTGGTAGAGCAAAGACTGAAGTTGTGCATGAACATTTCAAATTTCATCTGAGTGTCCCCAGAAAAAAGCTCGCTAGGGGCTGAAAAAAGGGTTCATATTTTATCAGCTAAAAATGACACAAAAGTCAAAATATCTCAGAAACTAAGCATCTTTACTATAGACATATGCATGAGAAAGTTGTTCAATTTTATGAGATGCAAAAGCTCAAAAAGTTTCAAGGTCACGTGATTTAAGGTCAAGGTCACAGAGACCTTTAAAAATTTAAAATCTCAATATCTCTAGAACTATCAGATTTTAGTATAGACATATACATAAGTGATTTGTAGAGAATAGGCTGATAAATGTTCATACGAAATTTCATGGTCATCAGATAAAAGGTCAAGGTCACAGTTGAGTTTGAAAATTCTCTAAAAATTTCAATTGAAAATAGCTCGAAAACGGTGAAACTTTTATATACCTGTTACTGTACAAGATATGTAGATAATTCGATGAGGAATTTTGATGTAAAGTTTCAAGGTCGTTGCATCAAAGGTCAAGGTCACAGCTCAAATTGAAAACTTCAACTCAAAATAGCTCAAAAACTATAGAACTTTTATATATATGTTACTGTTGAAGATTTGTAGGGAATGAGCTGAATAACATGTGTGTGAAATTTCAAGGTCATCTGATGAAAGGTCAAGGTCACAGCTCAAATTGAAAATTTCAACTCAAAATAGCTCAAAAACTGTAGAACTTTTATATATATGTTATTGTTGCAGATTTGTAGGGAATGAGATGAAGAACATATGTGTGAAATTTCAAGGTCATGCGAGGAAAGGTCAAGGTCACAGCTCAAATTGAAAATTTCAACTCAAAATAGCTCAAAAACTATAGAACTTTTATATATATGTTAGTGTTGATGATTTGTAGGGAATGAGCTGAAGAATACATGTGTGAAGTTTCAAGGTCATCCGATGAAAGGTTAAGGTCACAGCTCAAATTGAAAATTTCAACTCAAAATAGCTCAAAAACTATAGAACTTTTATATATAGGTTAGTGTAGATGATTTGTAGGGAATGAGCTAAAGAACATATGTGTGAAGTTTCAAGGTCATCCGATGAAAGGTCAAGGTCACAGCTCAAATTGAAAATTTCAACTCAAAAACTATAGAATTTTTATATATTGGTTAGTGTTAATGATTTTTATGGAATGAGCTGACGAACAAATGTATGAGGTGTCAAGGTCATCCGAGTAAAGGTCAAGGTCACAGCTCATTTTTTAAATTTCAACTCAAATAAGCTCATTAGCTATAGAACTTTTGTATACATGTTGCTGAAGGGATTTGTAGACAATGCGCTGAAGACTATTTGTGGAAAGTTTGAAGGTCATCCGATCAAAGGTCAAGGTCACAGCTCACTTTCAACATTTCAACTCAAATTAGTTCAAAATATCAAGATTGTTTTTTGAGGATCGGACTTCGGTCTGAGGGTCATAGCTTCTGAGCTTTGCTCTGTTGCTCAACTGAAGCTGTATCAAAGCTGTAGCTTCTGAGCTTTGCTCTGTTGCTCAGCTGAAGCTGTATCAAAGCTGCAGCTTCTGAGCTTTGCTCTGTTGCAAAGCTGTAGCTTCTGAGCTTTGCTCTGTTGCTCAGCTGAAGCTGTATCAAAGCTGTAGCTTCTGAGCTTTGCTCTGTTGCTCAACTGAAGCTGTATCAAAGCTGTAGCTTCTGAGCTTTGCTCTGTTGCTCAGCTCAAGCTGTATCAAAGCTGTAGCTTCTGAGCTTTGCTCTGTTGCTCAACTGAAGCTGTATCAAAGCTGTAGCTTCTGAGCTTTGCTCTGTTGCTCAGCTCAAGCTGTATCAAAGCTGTAGCCTCAGCTGTAATCGGATGACCCCTTTTTGCTTCAGCAAAAAGCTCAGCTCTAGTTATTATTATTATTATTATTATTATTATTATTATTATTATTATTATTATTATTATTATTATTTAAATAATTGTTGTTTCAAAATTGATTTAATATTTAATTGGTATATATAAACCTAGTACATGGTATTTCGGTACCAGCTGATAATCTTTTAATAGAGTAAAATTTAGCACTGGTAGCAACATTCTAAATTCGTCTAAAGCTAAGATAGTTATGATTTTACAGAGGTTACTCGTTGACGGATTTTTACTGTACGTTTAGATATATCATTTGGCCATGTCTGATACCACTTTCTCTTGAGATAATCTGTTTAAAAATGGAGCTCTACTTGACAGAAGCGATTGTCTTGAGCATTATAACTTCGGTATTATGTTTATAATATTTAATGTACAGAAAGCGTATCAAAATATGCGTTATATAAATCAAATATAAAATCCAAAAAGAGTTTAGCAGTTGCGCAGTTCAACATAGACAGCTTATACATTCCCATCTGGGATTCAAACAAATAGTACCAGATGTTTTTACATTTGAATGAAGAAAGTTTACAACACGTTGATTTTAACCAGTTATCATGCAATCTGCAGCAATAGTATGAAACATGTACCAGCTTCATCGTGAGAGTGCCCTCTATCACAGTAAATAAACTATACACATGAAACAGATCATTTAGTATCTAAGGCAGTAGCCCTTCAAAGTCAGTTTTTGTAAGTGTTTATTGGACACCAATGAGGCTTGTTACAGGAGGGCTTCTCTGAATTTGTTTGTTTACGTCTGTGGTATATCTCCGTACTCTACAGAATTATTGGTGTGAGTATAGAAAAAGCATAAAACATAATTAAAAGCATCTACAATCTACATTTTATAATTAAAAACTAATTTCAATGTATGTATATATATATATATATATATATATATATATATATATATATATATATATATATATATATATATACATACAGTGAAAGCTATATATAGGGGCCACCCAAGGGACCAGAAAATATTGACCTTTATGTGCAGGTGGCCATAATATACAGGTTCAGTTGAGTTGAAGTATGCAGTCAAGGGACGTGAAAAAACTGGCCCTTATAAACAGGTATTCCTTATATAGAGGTGACCGCTATAGCAGGTTTTAATATATATATATATATATATATATATATATATATATATATATATATATATATATATATATATATATATATATATATATATATATATATATATATATATATATATATATATATATATATATATATATATACATGTGGCAGGGTTAGTTATATGGTGTTCCTACTAGCTTGAACTAGTGGGGTTTCCCCTTTAGCTCGATCGGTAGAGCACCAGACTTGTAAACCAGGGGTCCTAGGTTCGAATCCAAGCAGAGGCAGTATTTGTCTCTGTTACAATGGCGCCCACGTTGGGACCTGGGTTCTTCCTGGTAATGAGAAAGTGATTATCCTTAAATTGCCCCACAGGTGATTGCTACCTCTAAGGAGAGTCGGGACGACTCTTTCAATGGAGGGGGATAATGTGGCAGGGTTAGTTATATGGTGTTCCTACTAGCTTGAACTAGTGGGGTTTCCCCTTTAGCTCGATCGGTAGAGCACCAGACTTGTAAACCAGGGGTCCTAGGTTCGAATCCAAGCAGAGGCAGTATTTGTCTCTGTTACATATATACATATATATATATATATAGATACAGAAACAATATCTACGTCTAATCTTATATTATATATACAATGAAAACCGGACAAATCGGAGTCGGTATTATGTTCGCATATCACAGGGTGTCAGAATTCATCCACCAAGATTTTCATATTTACATCAATTATGATGTACAAATGTTGGTACACCCTTTTATACTTATATCATTCTTCCAGTATTTGACTTGTAAAGAATATCATATATCCATCATTCAAGAGAGCCTAGGGTACTGTGTCTATATGCATTAAGTCAGATTGAACTAAATACTCCTCATAAACTTGGTATAAAGTAATCTGAATGTCGTAAAATAAGTTGCATAAATATGACACACACATGTATAGCGTACATACTACATTCAGCAAAGAACTCTTTAAAGCGCGAAGGTCAGGTCAATTTGTTCGAAGACATGAATCGTCGTCCTTGTTGTTACAGCGGATAAAAGATCATCTACCGTTAAAATTCTACACGGGCGTGAGTATTGATGTGTGTAGAAATTGTCAGGTAATTAATTAAAAACATAGATATGTATGCGTGTTCAGGAAACTGATGTCAAAATTCGGAAGTAAGAGTGAATTGATTTGCCAGGGTAAAATACATAGATTAAAGAAGTAAATACTTGGGCTATACGAAACATGTCGGACGTGACTGTGTGTCAGGTGTCAAATTTGATATTTCCATTAAAATGATATATGTATATAATGACTAAAAATAGGTCAATAACTTGTAACCAGTTAACCAACTAGGTTACTGGGTCAGTGATGTAGTACAGCCGTGACTAGGTTAATAGGTCAATGATGCAGTACGGCAATGGCTAGGATATCTTGTCAATGACGTAATACTGCAGTGGCTAGGGTACAAAGTCATTGATGTAATACTGTAATGGGTAGGTTCCTAGGTCATTGATGTAATACTGAAGTGACTGGTTTACTAGGTTAAGACTGTACCACTGCAATGGCTAGGTTACTAGGTCAAAAATGTAATTCTGCAGTGGTAGATCCAGAAACTACTCAAAAGAAGTTCACGGATAGCATGTATTGTTAAAGCACTGTTCGATATTAACCTCTTTACAACGAAACCCCCGATAATTGCAACAAATTACAAGACAATAGTAAGAATGATGGTCGGGCAAAAAACTCCTTTAGATCATTTGTGTACAAACAGTAAGGACGAATTAATCACGTGCTTGTGAATAATTGTCAAACATTGTTTCTCAAGCAATTTTCACAAATTATATAAGGGTATGAGAATTTTGATGCCTTTGTATAACTTCATACCTCCCTTTATAACAAACGCGACTATTTCAATTTCTATATCACGAACTTCCCATTTCTAAGTAGTAATATTCCTTCTTCTCCTGCCTAAGGTGTTTTCATTTCATAAATTATACGTTATGCTAGGGCATTTTCATCTTCTGAATGTTTATTCTGAGAGCGAAACGACTCGCCAATACACTACTTACTTATCAGTGACAAATATTACTTAAGTATAAGATTATCAGCTGGTAGAAGTCGCTAGAAAACTTTTACCAATCAAGCCTTGAAGAACAGTTTTCCGTGACTTCCCTGATGCCACAAGACATATTTTGACTGTTTCCTTCAACCCGATGAATTGACCTATCGCGAAATGCCCGACACGGCACCTTTTGGCAAAAGTTTCCATTATGACGTCACAATCAAATGACCCGTCAAACACTTGTGTGATTATTACATCACAATCGAATGACCGTCAAAAAAGCACACGGACAGTCATGTGTCAGACTCTTGGCGATAGGTCAGTTAGTGAATTACTGACCATCATGACGTCATAGTAGAACTGCCGTCATAATAGTTGTTGTTAGATATCCAGTCTCATCCTCTTGTAGTAAAATGTCAGGGTCAATGTATTTTGCTTATTTTATGATATAAACTCGATATCAATTAATGAGATAAGATAACCATATACATGTAATCAAAATATTGTTTACCTCTAATATCAGTTGACACTTTAATTTATCGATGATTGGCCTCGGTATTTGTCACTTACTGGGGTTGATAAATCAATTTGTCAACCTCACCAAAAGGCAATACTTGATATATATAACCTAACAGCTTTATATTAACCGTTCATTGGATTGCGTTTTCTAACCGATTTCATTTCTTAATCTGTGTTAAAAGTGGCATACAACACAAATTGACAAATTTATTCTCCCTGCTGTTTCGGTGTAAAAATGCTAATAATCCAACAAACAAAAAACCCATAATATGATAGCTCCGAAAAAAATATATAAAAAATGTTAAGTCCAAAACCTAAATTGATATGAAAAATCTACGCCCTGTTCACTTTGTCGTGACGATAGCATTGTCCTCATGATAAATGGAGGCATTCCGTAAGGGTCATTCATATTTGTAGAACAAGCAAAAGGTCTGTCAGTGTTGAACATTAATTCAGCAATATATAGTGCATTTCAAGCCTGTATTTTTGTGCCACACTGTTTAAATTATTGATACAAGCCTGCCTGCAAAATAAAGACTATCCTTCTCTGCTTCTGATGGATTATAAACGTAATCAAATTACCTTGATTACTCACAGGCAACTATCTGTTAGTTTTTGTTTATACTTTTAAGTGTATAAATAATGACTTTTTGTTTTCTAGAAAACAATAATTTAGTGTTTTTGTCAATTACAGCTTCTAATTTTCTGAAATATACACTCTTAAATATTGGCTAATGTGTTTGTTTATTCCATACCTCATCAGGTGAATGACAGATAACAATACACCCGATCTCAATTACATCCACGCATAGTATAAATGAGGAAATTGATTATTTTCAGTTTAAATGTAAACAATGGTACACCCTGATCAGTGATATTAATAAAAAGCCTGATACTGATTTATGTCACGTTATTGCTTCCTTCGGTGTGTACAAAAAAAAATAATTGTAGTTGTCACTCCTTTGCAATCACAGATAACAAAATATAACCATTAAATCAGTTATAAATGATACCTTATGGCTGCATAACTATATATCACATATATACCCCTCACCTACGTGGATCACATTTTACCCGGCAATCTGATCAGCTCGAGTTCGAGTTCTGCTGGAACCTGAACTTAATAATATAGGTTTTTCGTCATTCGTTCATTATGCTGCATTGTGGCTGTATTTAATCTTCTATTATATACACTTAAAGCCACCATATAGGTCAACAATGCAATTGTCACCTGAAAGAAATATGTCATTTAAGTCAAACAAAACATTTTATCAGATGTTTCTTATTTCAAAGCGTTTACGTCAAATTTTGCACAATCCCATCAGACATTACTGTATCTGATTGGTATAAGTGCAACAACACTTTATTTTCTATATCATTAGGAAATAAACTTATGATATCAAAATCCATTATCATCGATTTTACCAAATAAGAACATTTCGAAAGAGACACGTCTTTGTGCTTTCTAAGTTTAAAATAGAAAATTTCAATTAACGACGAGACTGATGTGTGGATAACTGTAAATCTGTAACTGAGTTATGGTACCAGGGCAAGCCATTTGTTAGTATCTGCATGCCTTACAAGTCTAACATAAGCTGACATGAAATGAAACTAAATTGTATAGAAATTATCAAATGCAGATTCAGTTTAATGTCAGGAGAATTGTATGGTTTAAAAAAAAAAATAGTGAAGAAATGCGATTTAACATTATTTCTTATTTCTATATATTTATCGTTATACATTCACTCGTAGACTTCGTTAATTCGTTAGATAACACACACACACACACACACACACACACACACACACACACACACACACACACACACACACACACACACACACACAAACACGCACGCGCAACATGGAGAACAATTGCGAAACCCAAATGTAAGGTTTCAGGAAGAAAATTGATGACTTCAATACATCCTAACTATTATATCTATACTGGCAATGATCATAAAATCTCAGATACCAAAATAGGAAGAGAACAAATGAATCTTACACAGTTGCTGAATTTTGTTTAAACGTTTTTAAATGTATCTGTTACTGGTAATTAATTGTAATTAAGACAGTTCACGTAAAATGCGACGTGGAACACTATAAGCAGTCAAATTTGACGACATTTTGTTGGCCCTTTGGGACCTTGGTCAGTTCGAAAGGATTCATTCAATATAGATACTTACCATGATACAAAATATGTCCTTATACTATAGTTTATACTGATATTAATTCATCATCTCCCATTTTGTTCTCTCGTGTCTACAAGTGCTTGAATTTGTGTAGATTTGTACTTGTGAGTCTTTTGTATATATTGCAAGTTGAACATTTTTTCTCTTAATTTGTTACACGGCGTGTATAGTCGGTCAAAGGGAATGCTTACTCCTTCATGGCACATGATCACACCCTTGATTTCCAGAGGTTCGTGTTTGTCCAATTTTAACTAGATCTGTATCTATATTCTGGACATCCTAAAAATTTACACTTTGGTATTTTATACTTTTATATGTTACAACTTATTGTAGTTCAGTATGGTGAATTGTCAAAATTTTCAGATAATTTTTCATTTCTTTAAATCGCCAACGGGGATGGAACACATGAGCTTAACTCGGATTGTTTCCCGTCTGTCAACGCGTGTTTAAACTAAAGATGGAAATATTGTTTGCGTGAAATTATGACATTGTTGTTTGTTATAAGAAATAGAAGAGATATGCTTACACACGAGTCGAGATTTAACTGAACTATTGATACAAATCATAATTATTATGCATGTTATGACAGCAAAATCCTTACAAATACAGCTCCGACAATATTCCACGGAAGCGTTCCTACATTCGTAAACAACATCATGTCTGACTCTGTAAATACTATGGGACCTGTTGATAGCAGTGGTAGTAAAGTGAATGTACTGTGTCATGAGAATAATGTTTAAATGGGATTAATTTTTCTTATCCAAGGTATATTTGAGTGATGTCATATATCATACAACTTAAGTATACTGTATTTTCCCGTTCACTTTTCTAACTGCATTTATTTCAATATGTTTTATAAGTAGAGTAAAATAAGCCAAGAAAAATAACTCTAGTTTTCTAGTTTTCTCATCGGTTGATTGATTTTATTCAATCTGGAAGTGTCTGTACCAATTGCGACGAAGATTCGTTCCTCGCGTATTTCATTTTGATTACGGCTGATGTGACCGGTCGGCAGGGGATGCTTACTGCTAAATGGCACATGATCCCAACTCTTGATTTCCAGAGGTCCGTATTTGTCCATTTTTACCAGATTTGTACCTATATCCTGGGCATCCTAAAGATTTTTACTTTAGTATCTGATATTTTTTTATATTCAAAAACAAATTGCAAGATATAATTCTCATTGAAATGTATGTTCGTGTTGAGTTCATGTGTACAATTATTAGTCAGTATTAGTCTGTGTTGAGTTTTATCAGAGAGGATATGTGTACAATTATTATTCAGTATTAGTCTGTGTTGAGTTTTATCAGAGAGGATATGTGTACAATTATTAGTCAGTATTAGTCTGTGTTGAGTTTTATCAGAGAGGATATGTGTACAATTATTAGTCAGTATTAGTCTGTGTTGAGTTTTATCAGAGAGGACATGTGTACAATTATTAGTCAGTATTAGTCTGTGTTGAGTTTTATCAGAGAGGATATGTGTACAATTATTAGTCAGTATTAGTCTGTGTTGAGTTTTATCAGAGAGGATATGTGTACAATTATTAGTCAGTATTAGTCTGTGTTGAGTTTGATCAGAGACGATATGTGTACAATTATTAGTCAGTATTAGTCTGTGTTGAGTTTTATCAGAGAGGACACGTGTACAATTATTAGTCAGTATTAGTCTGTGTTGAGCTTTATCAGAGACGATATATGTACAATTATTAGCCAGTATTAGTCTGTGTTGAGTTTTATCAGAGACGACATGTATACAATTATTAGTCTAGCAAAACTAGGTGAACCGGAATTTTATACTCTCTATAACAGCTGAGAGAACGTACACAAGTTTCTAAATATTCGCCCACAGAATATTTGTGAGCAAGGTCTAATTGGGTTTTACTTTTCCGTTGCTGTTTCAGGTCGCAAGCAGTGTTTTATATAACTTGCCACATCTGGACAACTTTTCAAACTAGATAAATTATTTGCTTATTAAATGAAACCTTGTGAAATTTCCTCTTCCTTGATAGTTCATATATATGATTATACTAATTATCTAATTTGCATATTCATGAATTTCAATGTGAAACCTAACAAAAGGTAAACGTATAGTTTTCTTTTTGAAAGTGATATGATTTTAATGCACACTCTCGTACGTCTTGAGCTAGATGGCATTTTGACGATTATCTATGCCATATAATATCTCATTTACTTTGGGCTGTAAAATAGCCTAATCCCTCAGTGGATATTATGCACAGCAAATATCTCAAAGCTTTTGAAAAATCTCACAAGATGAGTGAATGTAAGCAATCTGGCTATTCGGACATTTTCTTTAAGCTTTTGTGGCAAAACCAAATTCTAATTTCTTTCGATGCATCGAGTTTTCTGTTAAACAATGACTTTGAATGTTTTATTCTGAGAGCGAAACGACTCGCCAATAAACTACTGATACAAGGGTACGTTGCTGAACGCTTGAAATCGTCGTTTAAGAAGTTTTATGGTCAATACGGGGATCTTGTTAAACATTATGAAGCCCCATCTCAATAATATTAGATAGTATTCTGGATCGCGGCTATAGACAGTGACTCCCTTTCGCAAATCGTGCTTTTGCACCGAATTTGACTTCTTCACCAAACTTGACCTTTTCACCGAATTTGACCCGTTCATCCTACTATAAAGGTTTCCATGGAACATTTGCGATGGGTGTAGCATGCCAGCAGAGGATGCTGACTCCTTCTGGACACCTGGTCCTACCCCGTTTTGGATTCGTAATTGTTCTTCATGTTGAGACCATTGCACATCTAAATCGTTGTGTTCTAATGGACTTGGTACTTCTTCGTTTTTACTTTGACTAGCAATTTAGAAGAGGCGTTACCTCTGTGCCTATAATAGCCATCTAGACTATATTTGGGCTATATCCTCTTCTTCCTTAAACAATAAACTTCATTTAGTTATTGTCACATCTATGCCTCTAATTGTCAGCGTATGCTTATGACAAAAACTACAGGCTGTTTCATTAAATCTTGTCTTTTTCACCTTCATCAGGTGACTTTAACAATGACTCCTTTTTATACATTTTGTAAGTTTCTGAAAAAAAAGTTCAAATGCTACCCAATTTTAATTGGAATAATTTTGAATGTTTATTGGAATTATGGAAATTCTAAATAGAATCGTCTTGATAGTGAATAAATAAAAATATTGTGAAAAAATATAAGTTCATCCAGATACTCTCTTACAAAACAAAAACAAACAGACATAAGGAGAAATTCCTTATCATTCATGAGAAATTCTTGGCACACGTTTGAAATAATTGGATATACTTGTGTATATATCTGTAAAGAATATTATTAATTTAAAACAACAACAACAATAATAATAATAATAATAATAATAATAATAATAATAATAATAATAATAATAATAATAATAATAATAATAATAATAATAATAATAATAATAATAATAATAATAATAATTATAATAACAATAATAATAATAATAATAATAATAATAATAATAATTACAATAGTGATAATTATAACAGCAACGACAACAAAAGCAACAACAATAATAATAATAATAATAATAATAATAATAATAATAATAATAATAATAATAATAATAATAATAATAATAATAATAACAATAATAAACACTGAAACATGTGTCTACAATCACATGTCTACTAAATGTTGTATTTAAAACACAAATTCTCCTAACAATTACTGGAACCATGATGTTTCTAACTTCGTGTCAGCGTGAGTTCGAATCACGCTAGAGGCTAAGCGAGTTAGTTTCTCGCTCATCATTAAAACTGTAATTTACTGTATGAATGAAATGAGTGTGGCGTGAAAGGCCAGTTATGAGAAAAAGTGCAGACCAATTACGTGGGCGTTATCTTCATGAACTGATTTTGTTTTCCCTTAAGGCATAAAAGGCACTAACTGTACCTAATGAATAATCTTGAGAAATGATAATAACCACGTTTTCTCACCAACGGAAGTATGTATTTTCATTTTATCATGAATGAGTTATAGGGATAACACTAACAATTTTAGTTCACATCTTTCACGATGGATAATGATCGTGTTACCTTTTGAGAAATTCATAATAGCCTGAAAGAGTTTCAAAATTATTTTAAATTTCATATTTTATGCCTCCTACAGATTTTGAAAATTTTGCTTTTTTATTGAAAAATTATCTAATCTTGGATATTATCTGATAAATATGGCGTCTAGATTTTAATAGATATAAATGGCGGCTGTTGGATTGCGTTGTGATGTTCTTTGAAAAATAAATCGATATTTGAAATGCTTAGGAGGATCTTTGTCACTACAATATTGTATCATCCGGTCTAACTTTTATGGCATCATCTTGTCATCCTTTCACTCAAGACGAAATAGACGTATATGATTA
Organism: Atrina japonica; assembly: GCA_030159075.1. Taxonomy (NCBI): domain Eukaryota; kingdom Metazoa; phylum Mollusca; class Bivalvia; order Pterioida; family Pinnidae; genus Atrina; species Atrina japonica. The sequence goes on from BROG01001139.1 coordinate 21,052, forward strand.
AATGTCTACAACTTATAGACAATCTACAGCAAATGTATTCGCTAAATTAAAACAAATGTAGATTTCAGATCATGGCATACGTCGTTTATGAGGTTTTGGAAGATTTTGTGAATGAAATGAAATGGAAAAATACATGGTATAGATGAATATAGAACATACTACTTACTATGACTTGATTTAACGTGTGACGTGACTACTTCAAGCTCTTGCCACTCACTCGTTCCTGAGACCCACATTTAGCGATGTCGTGTGTGTGTGTGTGTGTGTGTGTGTGTGTGTGTGTGTGTGTGTGTGTGTGTGTGTGTGTGTGCGTGTATGTGTGTTACTGTGTGTACGTGTGTATTGTGTGTGTTTGTGTGTATGTATTGTGTGTGTTTGTGTGTGAGTGTGTGTGAGTCTGTGCATGCATATGTGTGTGATTGTGTATTATACGCTTGCGTGTTTGTGTGTATGTATGTATTGTGTGTGTTTGTGTAGTGTATGTATGTGTGTTTAGTGTGCGTGCTTGTACAGTGTGTGTGTGTGTGTGTGTGTGTGTGTGTGTGTGTGTGTGTGTGTGTGTGTGTGTATTTTACGTCCCCCTGAAAGGCCCGTATTGCCAACGGTTTTTTTCTAGTGTCTCTTTACTCGTACAATTTTACAAAGGAATCGCACTGCACATCCTAGACCCTATTTAGTTATAGAGATGTGCGGACAGGAACTGGAAACAGAACACTGAATATTTACATACCAACTGTAATTTCCTTCATTACAGATATACAGAACGTTTCTATAGTTGTTTCAATAACACAAGGAGGTTATCACATGATCTAAGTGTTGACCACTTTTCTTTTGGCGTAGGAATACATGAATATTTAAGAAACCCTTTCCATGACTATGTATTTGTCAGACAAGTATTCTTTGAACATATGAATGAATCAATAAAGAATAAAATAACACACATTCATTTCGTATTTTAGCCACTCATTACCACAAAACAAAACAAAATCACAGAAAGAAATCGAAAACACAAGACTAGGCCTGCGTCTGTAGCAAACTGTACATGCCCATATTGCGATAGATCTAAGTCATGTTGTGGAAAGAAACACAGGCCACAGAAATGAAAATTCGCTTCGAAGTTACGTTGCTTGTAAGTTAAACAGAAAAAAGGAGAGTTAGGTCTAGTGCAATTTTGTCAAGCATCTCTGATAAACAGCTTGCTTTGCCGTCACCATATATTCTTGTCAGAAACAATTCGTCACTCGCATCGTGTGAAATCGGCTCTCATTTCACCTCAAATCCTATAATTGCTAGGCTAATTCCCAGGCCCATCTTGTTTTTCACAACCTGTAATGTCAATGCCGAGCATAAGTAGTGTTCATAGATTACTCAGTAAATTGACGGGATACTCTATATAATTAGACCTAATGTGTTTGCGTTATAAAATATGTAATCAGCTGGTAAATACTGAAGTCTGAATTGACCTACATAACATATGGATCTATTAAACTTTATAGGCCTGCACGGATTTTCCATAACGAACGTGTCGATAATTATCTTTTAAACAGACCAATACAAGTTTGTTAATTAACAACATAATATGCATTTGTCTTGTTTCAATTGATTTGAAGGATTCAGTGGGTTAGCCTATATACTGAAATACTTACAAAAACATCACGGCATTTCCTAAATGATTCAGCGATTGGTAAAAATGTCAAATAGAATGGCTACTTACTGTTGTCATGAACGAATATTAACAGTCACACTCAAACTTTATGTTGTATATTCTACTGATAAAATATCAGAATTCAAACGAAAATTTGTTGTAAACAACGTTTATCTGTTGCTGTCCGAATCGCACATGGTAGGCCTATCAGCCATTTGCATACGGCCCATTCGGGCAATTCTCTTCTGACACAATTAACTCTCCTCTACTGAATGGTTGAATATTAATAATCGCGAACTAAATCTGAGAATAAGTATTCAAAATTGTCCTTGACTAGTTTCTTTCAAAATAATATAAAAAAGAAAATGAACCTTAATTTCATTTAGTTTTTGCGGTCAGAAGAGAGAACTACTTCTCATGTCAAAACAGCTGTTGAGCTATTACATCATATGAAAACACCCCCGCAAAGTCAGTATTCTGGAATGAATTTAGTATCCAGTGGACTACAGTTTTACAGAAAAATAGTAATATATCGTGCTGCACAGAATTTTTTTCCAAGAGCAATTGCTTTTATACCCCGATGATGTTAAAAAAATGAAAAACAATCCTTAAAAATCTTATACGATTGGAGATCGAACCAGGCAACTTCATGACGAGATCCGGTGCTCTACTGACCTATCTATTCTGTCCACAATGACATATTGATAGAAACATGAACAATAATATTTGTACAAAAATTACCGGAAACATTTTTTCGCAGCGTTATATTTTAGCAGGGGTCAAATTTGAAAGGCCCAATTCACTGTTCTCATTTGTTCTAGAACAAAACGTTGGTCAACGTAATTACGTGGTTATTTGTTGATGTATATGCGAGTATGGTCAAATCTAACAAATATATATTTTCGTTGGCGGTTGTTGAGACGTCTGTACCAATTGTGATGAGGATTCACTCCTCACGTGTTTCATTGGACTTGACTGTGGACTCACGGCGGGTGTGACCGGTCGACAGGGGATGCTTACTCCTCCATGGCACCTGATCCAACCTCTTGGTTTCGAGATGTCCGTGTTTGTCCATTTTTACCGGATTTGTATGTATGTCCTGGACATTCTATTGATTTATACTTTGGTATCTGAGATTTTTTATATAACATTAATTCGACTTAGTATTGGTATTTACTTTATACATGTATTTATTTATTTATATTTTTATCTAGTATGAAATGTCTTATTAGTTATTCATTTTAGTGTACTACAATAACAGAAAGAAGTACCACTTTCATGAAATGTAATAACTGAATAATTATGTACAATAAGAAATGTGAGATGTTTAGTCTTCAAAACCGAAATTATGATGAAAATACGATAAACAGACGAAGAGGATAAGGAATTACGGTATTATAGACGTAAATTCGTTATAAGCGTGTTCCCTATACAATCGGAATTTTTGTATAGAAATAAAGAACTTCACCGGGATACTTCGCTTTATTATAACCGTACATTCGCTGTAATTGTGTTCGCTATATCCACAGTAAAATTGTATTATGGAAGCCGTTCTAATTCTTATCGAAAATTAATTCACTCTGGTTGATTACTATTGACGAGTGTTGAAGAAAGAGATCAGGAAATGGAATTGCCAAAAATGACGGACATATTAGATGACCCTATCTGCTTAATGACAATTGTCCTGAGTGATGCACACGACAAACTAATTTGGACAAAAGGCAAAATTATAAAGTAAATCAACGACACAAATTAAATCCATTCTCTAAAGACGGGTATTCAGCATATAGAAATGATTTACCACCGTTCAATGCTGAATTTATACCATATTTATTCTGAAACAATTTCCGTAATTCGCCATGAAAATAATTACCATGTTGTTGGATGTCAGTTGAATTATCCATATATCCTTGTCATATAGTAGATTTGGCATGACAGTGCAGATTTGATTAAAATAAACTATCGGATCTGTAGACACAGGATAAGTGCGATAGAAAATATAAATAAATCAAACTTTCATTCAGATCCGTTTTTGTTTCAAATTCTTATTGTAAAACGTCCGAAATAATTTTCTTTTTTAGAAATTTATAAAAATAAATCAAAAAGATGTTTTACGTAATTAAATAATTACATATCGGTTTATTTCTTCTTTTTTTTTATTCCCTAATATCTGTCATACGAATATCATTTTTTCGTATATCGATGTAAATTACGTGACACACGGGGAAAAGGTAAGTAAAACGTCGGAAAACTTTGACTACCGTTACAAGTGTTAAGAAACAATTAATCACAAAATCAGAAGAAATATAAAAGTCACTAAAACGAAAGTATCAATCAAAAAAAGGTACAAGAGAAAATATGCAGATCTGTTAAAACACTGGACTCATATGGACATCAGGACATCTAGAGGTGGGTTCAGGTGTCATTGAGGAGTAGGTATCCCTTGTCGAACGGTCACAGTTGCCGTGAGTCCAAAGTCAAATTCAGATGAAATGATTAAGGAGTGAATCATCGGTAATTCAACAACCACTATCGAACAGGAAATTTAACATTACACTCAGCGAAACACTGTGATCACACACACACACACACACACACACACACACACACACACACACACACACACACACACACACACACACACACACACACACACACACACATATATATATATATATATATATATATATATATATATATATATATATATATATATATATATATATATATATATATATATATATATAAGTTCATTAACCTAGAACTATGCAACTGTACTGTTAAGCCATTGGACATGATCAGTTCCCTTTTGAAGATGTAAATTGCTATATATAGTAACATGAAACGGTAAGCTCAAATGACGCAGCGCCCCCTGTCTCATTTCAGTCAGACATGTTGAATTAGGCTGCATATGTGGCTGAAAATTGTTATGAAGGGATATAAGTGTTATCATAAAATAATTATAGTATGTTTGTTAATTTTTCGTCTTTGTCTATACTAATTAAAATATCTAAGTAAGAACCGTATGTATTATATTTTGTGGTGTGCTTTCATTTCTAGTTCGTTGGGATATATCGCAGCCACGGAAAATTGTCAATATTGAAATGTCGATGTATCTAAATGTCAAAATAAAGGCAACAGCTAACTTTCTTTTTTTCTTCTCATTCAAAGCCTTCTGAATAAAGTCGTATGAATACAGCAACAGAGTGGCTAATAATGGGACAGAAAGGAATTGCAAAGTACCAATAATGACGAGTATATACTCATAATTCATTTCATTTCAATTTAGAAGATGATTTACGGAGGGTGAGATCCGTCAACTTGGAACTATTACTTTAATATTTAAACCCTAGCCCCTGCTTTTAAAGTGTACAATATAGCTATATTACAATGTACAAACACTGGCCCACAGATCTTTCTTTATCCTCAAACAGTCGTTGTAAATGATCAACTAATTTTATATATACATAGAAAACCTTGCAAAGCAACTACAAAACTTAGAAGGTGCCAACACATATTTTTTTTTTTTTTTAATTTCAAAGAAACAGTCATAGAAATAATGTGACAATTAATGAATTCAAACCAAATTTGGGGTAACTTTAAAGCCCTTTTGAGTCAACAACTTTTGTTTATATGATAATTTTTGTATAATATTTTGTTTTTTGTTGTTTATTTTTTTGGTATTTTTCTAAATGTATAATTGTAAATCCATGTATCATTTAATGTTATTTATTTTTTATCTTATTCATATGTGTATTTGTTATAAATTATATTATGTGTATTGACATTTATTGACATGTGTCTTTGTCATAAATTAGATTATGTGTATTGACATTTATTGACATGTGTTTTTGTCATAAATTATATTATGTGTATTGACATTTATTGACACGTGTCTTTGTTATAAATTATATTATGTGTATTGACATTTATTGACATGTGTCTTTGTTATAAATTATATTATGTGTATTGACATTTATTGACATGTGTCTTTGTTATAAATTATATTATGTGTATTGACATTTATTGACATGTGTCTTTGTTATAAATTATATTATGTGTATTGACATTTATTGACATGTGTCTTTGTTATAAATTATATTATGTGTATTGACATTTATTGACATGTGTCTTTGTTATAAATTATATTATGTGTATTATTGACATTTATTGACATGTGCCTTTGTCATAAATTATATTATGTGTATTGACATTTATTGACATGTGTCTTTGTTATAAATTATATTATGTGTTATTGACATTTATTGACATGTGTCTTTGTTATAAATTATATTATGTGTATTGACATTTATTGACATGTGTCTTTGTTATAAATTATATTATGTGTATTATTGACATTTATTGACATGTGTCTTTGTTATAAATTATATTATGTGTATTGACATTTATTGACATGTGTCTTTGTTATAAATTATATTATGTGTATTGACATTTATTGACATGTGTCTTTGTTATAAATTATATTATGTGTATTATTGACATTTATTGACATGTGTCTTTGTTATAAATTATATTATGTGTATTGACATTTATTGACATGTGTCTTTGTTATAGATTATATAATGTGTATTGACATTTATTTCTTGTAACATTGTATATGTGATTCGTTAATAAAAAATGAAATAATAAAAAACAATCTGCCCCTTTATTGACCAATTTGTTCCCTCATTCCTATACAGCTGATATGGTTCAGAGGAAAAGAGTAACTTGATCTTTTGACAAATATTGAGACGTTTTGTTAAGTAGCAAGATAAATCTCGCACTAATGTTGATTCGTACTCTACGTTACAGGGTTTTCGAAATTAAAGACGCCACAGAATAGCATTTGTACTTAACGATCATCTCACATTTAATATCTAGATCTGACTAACCCAACTACCCCTGAAGTAACATTTGTACCTATCCATTTCAATGAACGGTTGGGTCCACTTTAAGAATTCAGGGGTTTATTATTTTAAATCAAAATCTTATAATAATTTTGCATGCAACATGAACTTGTTCGCTCCTAAATGATGACAATAAACCATACTATTTATTGATTGGGCGAGTCTAAATTTTACTGTAGGGTTCAAAGAGTAATATTGATGTTTCCAGTATTTGTAAAATATCCCCCTAGGACTAGTATCTATGGTATTGACGTAATCAACATTGTTGTTGTTTGAAATCAACATCTTGTGTTAGATGGCGGGGCGGAGTAACCTTCTGATTATCATACGGATAATTTTACTCACTTTTAGGTTATGACAAGCTGCATGTGAAAAACGTTTTATCCCTCACTGGGTACTCTCTTGTGTTTGTTGACAAGTTGGAACGATTACTATAGTCATTGTAATTTTAATATAATGCTTTATTACCTAAATTTTAAACTCCTCCAGGTCAAGAAAGGGTTCACAAGACTGCACCCCACAGGGTTTTTGGGCTTTTACTGTACATCATATTATTGACCATTTAGTCTAGGCGCATTTGTATTTACCAGAGGTTTATAATTAAACTTATCTATCTTTTTGTTTTCCTAAAAACAAAAAAAATAGTTGAAGCAATTGTATCTTACAAAGCATTACGAAGAAGTACCAATGGATATCCAGAACTTTAAGTTCATTAGAATACGAAAAATTAGATACATTAAAGGTCTCAACACGAGAAAGAACTGCGAATCCCAAATGGGATGGGACCAAGCTAAGTGTTCGGAAGGAGTCAGCTACCCCTTTAAGCATATCAGACCTTTCGCAAATGCTCCATGGAAACCTTTCTAGTTCTTGCAAACTAATACTTTGTTATTCGAAGTCTTGTCAGTTTGATTCAGTATAATGTTCACTGATCATGGGTAGCATGTTTTATTATTATCTTCTGAATGTTAATCAGAAATTTCATCTACCGTCTTGCTATTTTTAACCTTTCATACAGAGCAACTATTTTATTTCGATATGCCATTACATTTTCCCAACGTCTTTTTTTAATCTTATCTCTCACAATGTCACGTTATATATAGTTAGATTGCATGATCTGTTAATTGCAATTCAGATTAAGTATATTGCATATTTGCAATAACTTCACATGAAAGAAAATCAGCTACATTCAATTGTATCCATTTCCAGTCAAAACAACATATAACACGAGCGATTCATTCACAAATGGAAGCGCGATATTAAGATATATTTTTCCCTATCTGATGGATAACTTCAGTCTTGAAATTGCGGATGTAATCTTCAATATGTCTGGTCAGGTTGATACAAATATATTTATATATATTTGTCACCGATTGATTACGTGCTTCAAACCTTACCATTCACGGAAAGCCTACACAACACATTCATTAAGATACCATTTGTTTTTATTTTACGCAAATAAATTAAGAACTTTTAAGTAGAAGTTAAATTTGGTTGTTTGTTAATTTTATTAAATTTATTGAAAAATAACATAGTGTGACAAATATATAGCAGTGAATGCTCGTTTGTTTCACCAATCATTTTCAAGGGAAAATGCATAAAACCAAACAAATGTTGAATAAATGAAAAGCGATTGCAGGACAAAATTCCCATCCGCTGCTGTGTTGTTGAGAGAGAGAGAGAGAGAGAGAGAGAGAGAGAGAGAGAGAGAGAGAGAGAGAGAGAGAGAGAGAGAGAGAGAGAGAGAGAGAGAGAGAGAGAGAGAGAGAGAGAGAGAGAGAGAGAGAGAGAGAGAGAGAGAGAGAGAGAGAGAGAGAGAGAGAGAGTATGGAGCCACTTCTTAATACCTATACGCAACTCCAGCATTTAATTTAAACTGAGGTTAGGGAGTACTTTCTTATTTGACTATACCGTATTAACTTTTCAATTCCTCGATCATACATGTATGTCAATGTTATCTTATGACTTTGTTTACTTACCGACTATGAGATTTAAAAATGTAATCAACACATGTACATTATTTGTGTATTTCCTCAAAGCAATAAATTAATGTCCTTTTACACAATTTTGACATGATTTCAAAATGACAGTTTTTAAAAACTTGCTTTGTCAAATATCCATATATGTTATCACTTAATGTAGACTCGTATACGTCATAAATTGAAAGGAATATAAGCAGTGTTTACCAAAACAGAACATTTTGATTTTTTCTACATTTAATACTTGTACCTAGACCCAGCACCATAAAACATAAGAATTACTTAAGTCTAGAAATTGTACTCAAGTGTGGCAAATCCTGAATTCTGATTGGCTGAGCAGGCCAATTTGAGAATATTCTAAGACTTGAGTAAATTCTCAAGTTTTATGGTGCTGGACCCTGATGTACAATAACAAATAAGATCTATACACAGGCATAAAAAACTTATATCCCTATATATTTTATAAAAAAGAATGTTAGGTCCGGTGTACTTTTCATTTACAAATTTTCAGGTTGATTTAATCAATTGCAATTGAAAAAGTGCCCCTAACTGGATGGTCCAATGATTCTTATCTTTACTGTTTTATTTATTGATATGGAATGGGATTACAACTATACCTAATGATCCCTGCGTGTAGCAATGAATCAAGATAGATTTAAGATGCATAAACCTAAATGCGAATTAAATCATATATAGAAGCCCCGCATCAACTATCAACTGAAATGAACTTGATTTTCGATGTACTCGAGTGGACTGCACATGAATCAAAATCTATTTCATCTCAATATCTGTATTAGGGTTTATGAGAATATAAACTTGTTTTATATTAGGATTTATCTCCCCCGACAACCCCCCCCCCCCCCAAAAAAAAGGGCGATTAAAATGGGCAAAATCAGAAATACACCGAAGTTGCATAATATATATTCCCATAACTAGATTATCATCTATTTTATTACAATTTTGCTATTTCGACGACCGGTTTAATATTCAGAAACATAAGTTCCAAAGGATGGCAAATCATTTTCTTTCCCATTTTATCGATAAACATGAATGATATTGTATTCAGTTGACTGATTGCTTTTCTTTACAATTAAACAAGTCAACGTAAATAGTCACACAGTTCAATGAATACACTTAACTTGTCAAGATATCCAACTAAAGGAAAAAAGACGACTAAAACGGAAAAAAATAAAGCAGCAGTAGCTACATTAGGAATATTTTTTTTTTCGAAAAGTATCTAATAATCACGAAACGATAGTATATTATACATTTATTGCCCTGGTTGTAGGGAGACATGATGATTTGTTTCCCGAGGCAAGTCAAATTTCTTTTGTTTTTTGTTTTTGTTTGTTTGTTTTTTGTTTTTGTTTGTTTGTTTTTTGTTTTTGTTTTTGTTTTTTTAATCTTTCCCTTTTTACTACTGAGTTTGATAGACAATAACAAAAGAAAATGATATGTACACAGGTATAACAATTCTATAATCCCTATATTTTTTGTGAAAATTGCTGATAATCCCGGTTTGACACTTTTTCACTTTTCAGTTGATTAATTCAGCCTTACTATCTGTATATGCACCCCACACTTTACCTGACCTTATTTTCACAAAATATATCGGAATATAAGATGTTTTATGTCTGTGTAAAGCTCTTATTTGTTATTGTATATCAAGTAGTGATTATAAAAATAGAATAAAATCGAAATATGTTATTTTGGTAAACACAGGTAACGCCCCTTTAACCTAGTGAAATAAATGCTAAAAAATCTATGATTTGTATGAAGTATTCTGTCTGATACTCTGTCAACTGTATTGTTGCTTTATTTGTGGTAATAATATTACCATAAGGCATCTCTGAAGAATAAAACTAATGTTGTGTCAATTTATGGTGGAAGTGTCCACATTTATATTAGCAGGATATAATCAGGCAAAGCGCAAACTCATCTACAATACTACAGACTGAAGCACGTGTGGTATTCATTTGATAAAGTCAAGGATGCAAAATATCGAAATAAATTATTCAACGCGTGTGATGATTCCTGTTCCACTGTCGTCAAGTTCCACGTGTCAAAAGTGTTATTTTTTGTGCATGTTCGGCTTAGGAACATTTCAAATTACATGACGTTTCATCAGACAAAATTAAACACATCAAAGTGCAGTTTAAGTCCTTATCATCCTAATATCCTTTATATCTATCACAGTGATAAATTTACATTTTGAACTGAAACATTATATTTATTAGAATTTGGACATTCATTTTAATTCAGCTGACATTACACTAGGCTAATTGGACACGTTTCTGTATAAATATATAATCTTCTGTAATTTCAAAGTGTGTGACTGTATTGACTTTTAATCAAGTAGAGTCTTTTGATATAATTACAGTTTATTTTCAATAAATTTGATCAGCTGTCAAAAGTGTCACCTGTCGCCAAAAGCTAATTCTTCTTGTACGGACAGGTTAGTGACAAGTGTTGAATTGAAAGGGATTACAGACCAGTTACGGGCGATAATTTCTGTTGTTTAAGATTTACACTAGTGCTATATATTTTATGTTCATTTTATATTTTAGTTAGTTTGGAGTTAGGCCTCTGTATGGAAACACGGGTGCGATTTAGAAATTTCCTGAATCCGCCTACCATCAGTTCGAAATTAAAATCATCTTTGTTATCTAAGTTATCTTCAGCGTCTTCCTTTTTATAACGGCAATTTTACCGGGGTTATACACCTCAAACTGGGGACTACGGTATCAAACTGATTTTGTTTACCTAGACCTTGGTCAGATGTCAGGGGCTTGCGCTGCTGTCGCTACGGGTTGGTCTGGTATTGCAGTACCTCCAGGATTGACCAGCTCCCAAACGCGGGAGAAATATCAGTTTAGAAACAATTCACTCACAATTTTAGTGGAATTTTTACATGAATAACAATTCAACGTTTTTCTTAACACGGGCAAACATCCATCACTGTCTGCTTTGAAAACGTGGTATTTTCTAAATATTTCGTTCTGCGTACAGTAAGAGCTTAGAAACAAATGTAATAAAACACAAAACAGCTGGCAACATATCTCGTAAAATTTATTTATACAACGATTTCCCCGTTTGATATGTATTTGAAACTGAATGAGACTTTTTAAATGTAAGTAGCATATGTGGCAAGCATACATAAAAGCACCATGTCTCTGTCATATTCGTAACGTTTTTTTTTTCAAAATGGAATAAAATCTGTTAAATCATTCGGTAAGTAACCGTGCCATTTTATAACAGTCTATCCCACTTCCGGATTCCTGAGAATTCCATGTTTCCTCAACAGTTTGTTTGCGTATTATCTTTTTGACAGCCGGGCATTTCAACTGCTACAACCATCCTTGTAATACTATGTCATGGTTATGTTTCAATGTACTAGAATATTTGAATTTATGTCCATTGCTGGTCAACTTCTGTCATTATTCCCATGCACTGAAAATAAAAGTAATTATGATACAAGGACCGCATCTTATATTTGTCGACTATACAATACTTTAATTATATTTAAATCGACTGAATGCTTATTCATAATCACTGTCAACAGTGCCCGGAGTCACCGAATTTACACAGTACTTAATCTTAACTAACTTTTCATGATTTTCAGGTAACTTCAGACAAAATTTATTTTGTAACTGGACATGTGTGTATATTGACAGCATACAATTGTTAAAAAATGATAAAAATCATTGCTCATTTGAGGAAAATTTCAGAAATATTCAAAAAATGTTTGAGTACGTACTCAAATTTTGAGTACCGTACTCAAGACATTTATTCATTTTTTGCAGGGAAATCATAAAAGTGACGCAAACATTTATATGTGAATGATGAAAAACAATAATATGTTTCCTAATCACTCAAACCCAAAAGTTTTACCAACGATTATAGAGTCAAAATAATAAAATTAAAGTTGAGCTTGAGTACTGAGTAAATTTGGTGATTTCGGGCCCAGGGAACAAAATGGTCGGGTGTGTCTTCAGACTCACGCGATATCAACATAACTGTGGACTCGTGAGTCATGATATCAACAGTGTGTTTTTATAATGTAACGATCAACAGTGTATCGATTTTGAGAAGGAAAACTTGGAGATGTTTAAATGTTTCTACAATGTATACACCTAATAGAGATCGGGTCCCGAGATCACAAACAGGGAAAATTCTGAGACAAATTTCATTCTCAATAGTTAAGAATTTACTCATCTGAGTAAAAGGTGAAAACACGCGGACTATTAAACGACTTTGAAATTTTCTCAACCGAGGAAAGATTGTCAAGGGGCAGTGTAAAGCTCGTCATGAACATATGTTCCAATTTATGTCCCGATTCACTTAACTTCGATGTTTGAATATAATTCTTGCCATAATATATGGTTAATTATTAAATAACCAACCAAGAGGTATAAAACACGTTAAAAAAAACGCAGCACGTTTTGTGGCATAAAAAGGGGAATAGATATATACCTTTTTAAAAACATTAAAAACGTCTTGTAAAATGCCAATACATGACCGAAGTCAGTTAAATATACATATGATATGTATAATTTATATAAAACGATATTCAAGATACAACTAAATTAGTATAAGTACATTAGATACGATAAATGAACACTTGGAACATACACTGGGGCACATGTACCGGACTAAATTTACACCGTCCCTATTGTTAATGCAAACAAACGTCGTATGGCCAAAACAAGTCAACAGAGAAAGAAGTGTTGGTCTCCTAAACCTATTTCGTTCAAATAACAAGTTGTTTTTGAAAGCCAAAGGATTAAACATGTCCCGAAACACTCTAGGGCGACAATGTCAATGATATTTCCGTTTATATACCCCGAGGACAACATAGAGGGCAGCCATTTTCGCTGTTAAGAATTACTTAACTTAACTTAATTATTTTATCATTTGAGAAAGAAACTTGTCTAAGAATTTCTTTACACAACTTAACACAAGTTAAGAAAATTCATAAGATTTGAGTAAAATCTTGAAGTTGAGTAAACATTTTTTCAGAGAATAGTTTTATGGCCCTGGGCCCGGGTTGCGACAGACAGATATTAAATTCATGAATAACGTATCTTATACAGTACCAACATGGCTCATATTATTAAGAGCTATTTGTTGTCATATATTGTCTGTTGGGTCTATGATCATTACAATATTATGTACCTGCAAACGTTTGTCTCAGTCCCGCATCGATTGTGATCATAACACAAATAAAATGAAACATTTTTCTACAATTGTTCATTGAATGGTTACTCTGAAATCAACTTTGAAACTTACTTCCGCTTAAAGTTATGAATATTAAAAGTTTTCGCAGGAAAGAAAAATAGGTTTATTATTGAACTACATCAGTTAAGTAGCTAATATATATCAAGCAAGATATCTCATGTTAAACAGTATGACAACATTAATAAAATATAATGTCACATTTATAATATGCAATTTCATTCGAGAAAAACAAATAAGAAATATTTTATTAAAACATTAGAGTATATTTTCATACTATTTCCTGTGTATTAGTTAATTTGTAATTTATGAACAGATAAATATCTTTTGCACATGCACAACAGTTCACAGTTCGTTGTTTGTCGTATTTTGCTTTTACATTTTTGTTTAATTTTATGGTTATACCATAATTCTGCAGATCTATTCTGGATTTAGCCATGGGAAAATGGGAATGTTTGAAATTACCTGTATTTGTATTATCTCTTAGGCAAAGGAAACCATTGTTCACATTTATCATTATATGGCGTTACAAACTGCATCGGAACATCACTTATTTGGCATTTCAGTTCGCCGGCGGTCAACAACCGATTCCTCCCCGTGTATCTGAAGGGATCACGTCTCATAATTGTGGTTTGTATTCCTCAACTGCACCTGATATTAAAATGATAAGAACTCTAATATATATATATATATATATATATATATATATATATATATATATATATATATATATATATATATATATATATATATATATACATATATATATATATATATATATATATATATATATATATATATATATATATATACATACATATATATATATATATCTCTATGTGTGTGTGTGTGTGTGTGTGTGTGTGTGTGTGTGTGTGTGTGTGTGTGTGTGTGTGAAAAGGAAAAGTGGTATCATACAAGGTCAAATTACAGATTTAAATGTATTGCCAAATCCGTCTAAGAAGTAACCACTGTAAAAAATGAGTATCTTAGCTTTTGATAGTTTAGAATTTAAACTTGAGTTGTGAAGAACATTAATGTGCATCGTTGGACCCATATGGAACTTTGGTGTATTTATAGGCAAGATCAGATGGACATTTTAGGCATGTTTTCACAATCTACAAAGCAAATGAACAACAGATCCTCTGGTTGGTTGAACATTTCTCAAAAACCGTTTGCTTTGTATTTATCACACTGTATCGCAACATTAATAGACGACAGTAAATGTTACCTCTTTGGCACATTTTTCCGACTTACTTACCAATAAGAACGCCAATTAATGTTGATTTTTTCGTATCCTTTTCTCAAAAACAGTAGGCCACATCAACCCGTCATAAATTCGCCCTAAATCGCCACAAATTCATTGATATCATGTGACACGTATGTCCTTGATTTAATTATTTAGCTTGCAAATTTGGCGTCCATTTTAAATTCGCCCTCTCAAGAGCAAAAATAGCGAAAATTAAATTGAAGCAGAAAGTACGAGATATGATGTATAGAGATTAAACAACGAGTGTTAGTTTATTATTATGTTTTATCTGACTCGAGTTAGTTAATTTTCAAAATTTGAAACGACACGAGGTTTACCGAGTGTCTTTTCTAATTTTGAAAACTAACTAACGAAAGTTAGATAAACATGATAATCAACTTACACGAGTTGTTGAATCTGTTTCTACCATAAGTGAAAACCGCTGATTGGTAGTATTGGATACTACGGGTTATTAGCGTACGTCACGTCTAGACACTACCGGGTTCAGAATTTCATGATCGCATCAAATCTCCAGATTACATCAATATGTCAAAGGTAGGAAACCCAACATTGTTAGAGACTTCAATAAAGGACGTTTCCCTTCAATTACTTTAATTGCCAACTTTTGTCCACCGACAACTGGTCTGACGCAACTTCATGTACAAACATTTCATTACAGTATTATTGCGGGCTCGATCATTGGGATTTATTCAACCTGTTGTTTATTTGTAAATTTTAACTAAATGCAGCGTCGTTTATACCATCGCGTGAGAGTGGTATAACAACACAAGTTATGGTAGAAATGCGATTATATATCAACTGTATTTATGTATTTATGTATGCATTTTTATCGGCAAAAAAGCAATATTTAAATTCAAACCCTCCCTTCAAAATTATTGACAATTATAATAAACTTTTTAGTTATGAGCAGAACATGCTGAAGATCTGTTCATACTGAAAACTGGCAGAAATAATATAATAAATATCCGATAAACTATTATTAGTATTTTACCTGGAATTTCTTCTAACTCCAAATTCACTGCAACAGAATATTTTCCGGAATAGGAACTGTATTTTCGAGTTTCCATGCAGGTATGCATAGTCTTAGCCGACGATCTTGAAACTGTATGTTTCCTTTTTGAACACATTTTCCCACTGAAGGCCAAGAATATCCAGGGATTAGCACAGCTATTTAAATTTGCTAGGAGTACGATGATGACAAAAACGTCAGCTGAAAAATATAAGAAATTTTTCTAAACCGATAACTTGACTGTAGTTAATATTGGTAAGACAAACAACACACACTTGGTTTAGAATTTTAGTAGCTGGATAAATGTTACAATTGTACTGTTCCTTAAACCATAAAAATCCTATTATTTCAGTTCGGTATTACGTTGTGCCTAATAATACCGTTGTTTTGTGTTTCACTGATAG
>BROG01001139.1:45000-121355 GCA_030159075.1 Atrina japonica
AATAAACGGAATGTACAGTGAAACCTGTATATAGGGGTCACCCAAGGGACCAGAAAATATTTACCTTTAACTGACCTTTATAAACAGGTAATCCTTATATAGGGGTGACCGCTATAGCAGGTTTTACTCAGCTGCATGTTATTTTTCGTGAAGCGGTAGCATAATTTTTACATGATAATGTGATTTGATATCAAATGTGGAGCAGACGTGTTAGAATTTAAGTCAAAATCTGCTGATTGAATAACAATATAATCCATCGAATTTGATATTGACTAGAGGCGGCGATTTTGTTTAGATAATATAAATTAAACCTATAACTCCACTTACAATATCTTCGATTGAACCTAGTCAGATTTTATTACACAGTTTGCCAAAGCTTGCGGAAGGCTGGTAATCTCTTGTGTTATAAAGTTATGTTAATAACATTGGTATTATGTTCGTAATATTTCTAATCATTGAATCGTTGCCACTGCTAGTGGATTTTTTGCGAGTTTTACTGACAGAAACGATGGTCTTGAGCTCTTGTTTTGTCTTTGTTTGGAAACCTTCTAACAAACCTCTCTATGCTACTTTATTACATTAATTAGTTAATTACATTAGTTATTCATACTGAATTCCCTGACATTAATCTATTCATTATATCATCCATGATACCGTCTTGTCATATACAGAGTGTTTCAAGTATTGATGATCGTTCCGATCAAGCATTTTTAAAGTATCGTAGCTTGCAGAATATGGATTTTTACATGTATTTGTAATACAGAAGAAAGAGCAGTGTTTTAGGCTTGATTACTCGGAACAGAAAGTGTCGATCATTTATATAACATAAATTCTGGCATTACGGTTTCTCTAGGTTCGTCATGTTCAGAAGTGTAAGAATATAAAGAAGAACGCACACAAATTTGATCTGCCTAATGCACAGAATATTCATATAAATGTGTCTTCAAATTCTTACACATTAAAACGTAGTTATGAGCGCCAGGTGAGGTATGTAATGCAACTAGTTACAGTAAAACTTGCTTTAGCGATCACCTGTGTATAAAGACCTCCTGATCATGAAGATCGTTTTTGCTGTTCCCAATAGTACCATTTGTGTACAAAACAACCTCCATATAAATACCACCTCCCTATAAAGACCGGTTTTGTTGTGTCCTATGGGGTTCTTTATATACAAGTTTCACTGTATATAAATATGTTGTGTATCTTGAGTTTAGATATTACAGTATACAGCTCATGCGGCAACTGTAATGTTATAGAAACCAGACGTAAAGTGCAAATGGCAATGTACAAGGTAAGAAGTATTGGAGAAATACAGCAATAAAATTCGGCCTAGCAATATGTCACGTGCTTCTGATTATGGCTACATGTTAATGGCAAAAACATGACCGGTATTGTCATAGTAAAATTAATGACAATAACTCTCTAATCAAAAGAGCAATGCGATTGGTTTCTCCACCGTATTACACTTTGTCATCTAAAATTATATAACAAAGGCTGTTCAGGATATATATATGAGATAACAACTTTCCTTTATTGTCTGACGTGTGACAGAAGATTAAATTATGATTATGCCAACACATTTGGTAAATAGTTTTGGAGCGTATTGCAGTAAACGTAATATGTTAGCAATAGCAAACATGTTAAACTGTCAACCCTATAGACCACGATAGACTCGTCTTAACAATAGAAAAGAGCATACCATTTAGATACTTAAGAGGTAAAATGGTTAAGGGAAACGTTCGGCAAATTTTACGGTCGGCATATCAAACTTGGTTTGCAACTATTCTGTTTCATTAAGCGAAATGCTGAGTTACCTGTTCGATGGCGGTTGTTGAGACGTCTGTACCAATTATGACGAGCATTCGTTCTCACGTATTTCATTTTAATTTGACTGTGGAATCACGGCGGGTGTGACCGATCGACAGGGGATGCTTACTCCTCCATAGCTTACTCCAGTGGCACCTGATCCATGTTTGTCCATTTTTTTCAGAGATTTGTACCTATATCCTGGACATCCAAATGATTTATACCTTGGTATCTGAGACTTTTTATATTATTGAATATCACTTATAGATATATGGATACAGGGCAGTTTGCCCTTGTTAGCTCAACAATAAATACATGTTTACACACACACACAATGACACACACACACACACACACACACACACACACACACACACACACACACACACACACACACACACACACACACACACACACACACACACACACACACACACACACACACACACACACACACACACACACCAGAAATACAAACATACATTCTCTGCAGTATTATTTGTTTTAAATTTCCTCAAAATGTAAAAAGTTAAATTTAAAAAATAATAATAATAAAATGCTATGTAAACATAAATAATGATTATAAAACTATGCCAAAGAAATGATGTATGTAATTGCATTTCCACTGGTCAGGGATTCATTATTTTGTATTTATGTATTCAGAGCATGCCTTCTTCTGACTCGACGCTAATGTTATCAAGCACAGGGTGTGTCCATATGTATGTGATGACTCTTTAACTGTTTTCTGTGTATTAGGCACTCGTTGTAACATTTGTTATCTCCTGTACATACAATGCATTAACGAATTTAATTATATTTGTTCATCAATTTATTCTGTGGAAAACGAGTCATGTGATTTTTGAACTGAAAAGTGTATAAAGCATGTATCTTTGATGTAGAAACCTCTAGCGTTTTTTTCTATTCTAATTTATGATTTGGTTCGACAGAAAAGTAAATTAATTACTGTCTGTTTCAGTCAATTTAAATGTATTTATCCGTACAGAGCATCGATTGAGACATGCTAATAATTTTCACATTAAATATTCTTTCTTTCAACAAAGTGAACTGTGCCTTGGCCATTTTTCTGACTGCAGAGCAGAAACAAAGAGACAAAAAGAAAACGTTGCAATTACTTTGCAACACTAATAAAGTGAAAGTAAACTCAAAATGAAATACGCCCCTTTTATCAGTATTCCTTTGTAAAACAATAGATATGCTCTTTGATAACACGAAACAGACACCTTTCCCGTCAATTAGCGTACGGAAACGGGTTTATTGTACAAATAATTCATTTTAAACATTTTATGTTTATTTTCGTTATTTTATGTAACACACTTAACTCCCAGCATGTAATATACATCTGAAAGTAAAAGCGATCAAATTGGGAGAATATTACATCGACGTAAAAGCACAAACATGAGTGTTTAAAACATTTTTTTCATTATTTCGTATATATGTTTGTGCATGTGTTGTCATTTACTATGGCACGGAATGGGTATATAATAGGTGAAATCCAGGTATATATAAAAAACATTTTCATCTGCCGACTATTAGTCCGCATATCACAAATCAAGTACATTCAGGAACAAATTCTAGGCGCCCCAAGTGGTATAAGCGAATCATTAACTACTTTCAGACATGAAATGAAATTAGCAACTAAGCTATACGACAAACGCGACGATTTCGGCTTTCCCATCGTAAATTTTCCACATTTAAGTAGTAATATCCCTCAGTCACCCGCATATGGAGTTTATATTTCACAAATGATCCGATATGCCAGGGCGGGTACAACATATGAAGATTTCATATACAGAGGTAAACTACTCACTGACAAATTAATGACACAGGGATATCGAAAACCACGTTTAATGTTAACGTTCCGCAAATTTTACGGTCTGTATAATAGTCTAGTTTGCGACTACTCTGTTTCACTAAGTGAAATGTTGAGTTGCCTTTTCGTTGGCGGTTGCTGAGACGTCTGTACCAATTGTGACGAGGATACACTCCTCACGTGTTTCATTGGACTTGACTGGACTCACGGCGGTATGACCGGTCGACAGGGGGTGCTTACTCCTCCATGGCACCTGATACCACCTCTTGGTTTCCAGAGCTCCGTGTTTGTCCATTTTTACCGGATCTGTATCTATGTCCTGGACATTCTATTGATTTATACTTTGGTATCTGAATTTTTTTATATTCAAAGAGTTAAACACGGTAATTGTGTAAAAACATTGTTATCAAAATTCAAAAAACTATTTAAAATCAGCGAGAATTCAATCATTTCAACAAAAAGCTGACTACAATTCGATAACAAGTGAAAATAAAATCGGTGAATATGATCTATCTGGTATTATCAGTTGGGATTGGGGAATTGAAATAATATCAAAGGTTTTGATTTATTTTGCGTGTTATTTCATATCCAAAATTTTTTAACCATCATTTACTACATATTTGTTTCGTGTACTTGAAAAAAACTTGTATAAACGGCAATTGTGTCATGCTGTAACAGCAACTGTCATTACCACGAATGCGTTTTTATACAAATGTATTTACATTGAGTACTTAACAATCGAACACCGTAACTATTGTATGAACATAATATTGCGTCTATATCGCTGTATCTTATTAATTGATTATTGTTTCCGAGCTTAAAATGCAAAAATCTCAAAACTCGAATTTTAATAAATCATGTACGGAAATAGCTCACAGGAAATGTCATCGAAGGCAAAAATGACATATCATTTTCGAGGGATGTTTAATCTGTATAACAGTAAACGATGTGATATGCGCTGGTGTTGACCTTATTTTTGTGAGGAGATATGGTTAGTAATAAGGCATTTCCTTATTACTGAAGATTTACTAAATATAGAAAGTTGTACATAGCGACTGATCAGTTCCAAGATTTGACGAAAGAAGAAAATTAATAACGATTTGGATGCCTAACTCTTTTTGGCTTATGGTTTTTAATCAAACTGATAGCTGAGATCGCACTTGGATGTCGACAAAATGCACAATGTGGTTTATAATGACGTAAACTATTTTAGTTCATATATAAGATACCGTACAGAAAAAAAGACCAACATCATATACATTGTAGGGGAATCTTTGTAAAACAGATGCACTGTTGTTATTTTGTTGATGCTCATAAGTACATATACTTAAATTTGAATTTTGCAAAATAATATCAATATATTGCTTTATTCATCTTGAATTCAATTTAATATCATAAGAACAACGCTAAGATAGTTATCTTTTTACAGTGGTAATGTTACTCTTAGACGCATTTGAGAATATACCAGTCTGATGTCACAGTTACTAAAAATACAGAAGAATCTGCTTTAGCGACCACCTGTGTATAAAGACCGCCTGGTCACAAACACCATTTTTTGCTGTCCCAATAGTAACATTTGTGTACAAGTCAACCTCTATATAAGCACCCATCCCTACCAAAATCGGTTTTCTTGTGTCTCTAAGGAGGTCGTTGTATACAAAGTTATCTGTATTAATATTCAGGAGGTCAACGAGACAATAATCAGATTTGGTGAATATTGGAAATACACGGACCTCTGGATATCTAGAGATGGAGGTGTTAACATCCATTTTTTTTTAAATTCTAGCTGAATTGACAAAGTCATATTGATATAAACGATGGTCCTGTTCATTGCAATGGACTCTTTTTGCAAAACATTTTATATACCGGTCGTATATAAAATTAAAATAAACCCAAATCTGTAAAGTCAGAAAAAAAATATTTCAAATCCGCTTCCATTAATATTTTATAATAAATATTTTGCTGTCTTGGTTGGTATCTTATTCATTGTTATAAGATACTCTCCTTCACTATTATTATATCATCGCCACAATATAACATAAGATATCGATTGTGATGTTACATACATTTTTAACAAATGTTAACAAACACGTGTCTTTGGTTTAACTGACATTTGTTTTTTCTCATTCTGACAGTATGCAGGCTTTTCAAATTAAAAGCCTATTGCTCTGTTAATAAGTTTAAAAAACACTAAATCAATATCTGTATATGATCATAATATGCAATATATGAGTATGGAAATGATGAAAGGCATACAGGTATGATTGATTTTCTACAGCATTTAGACGTTTCGTTACTGCATCAATACCATTGTTTTCTTCGACTTTTGGTCCTCTGAAAGCTGTATTAATTAGATTCCTATTGATTAATAGCATAGGTATTAATAGCATAGGTAGCAACCTTATTCATTTCTCATGAAAGTAGATATTGGGTGTAAATTATATGTAACAATTGTTGCAGTGTCTATCTCATTTTCGACTTTTCACTTTCAATTTGTTTTTTTTTTTTGGGGGGGGTCAAAATATGGTCTACGAACGAGAAAGACAATAAAATGATGATTCTGAAACGGATTTGGCATACATTTAGGCTATTTATTTTGTCATATATTATTCCATTCTGTGTTCCGGAACTCTAAAATTCTGTTTCAAACTGGAGCTCAACTGATGAAGTCTTATTGACAGAAGCGATCGTCTCGAGCGTTTGTTTTGGTTTTGGCCTTTTTTTTTTTTTTTTTTTATTTGGCTAGGCTATAACTTTGATATTATGTTTATAATGTTTGAAGACTGACACGAAAACATTAATACAAATACGGGGAAGTGACTTATGTACGAAGACGCAGACTGAATTCAGAAGGGATAAACATGTCGACGTTAAAAGTTATCAGAGCCGGCCTGGCTGAGTCGGTAGCGCACTCGACTCTTGATCGTTAGATCGTGAGTTCGAGTCCAGCCGGCGGCAGGTTGGATTCCTGACTAGTAAGCTTCACAGCGCATAAAACTTTAAGCGTTTTACCGTTATAAATATTATAGCCACTCATCTTTCTGTTATAATACTCCTGTTATCCTGAATCATTCTGATCTAGGAAGATTTACCGTGTTGCATTAAAAACTGAAATGCACAGATATTTCGGATGACGCAAAATATCGTAAACGCCCTTGATAACATTTCCGGTTGTCGTTCAATTCAAAACTTGCTGTTCTTTATCTGTTGGTGGTGCTATCTCCGTTAACCTGGAAAAATGACCTAACCTAAGGCAACAATAGGAAATAGCTAAAATTGTCTATAAACAAATGATTGTGTACTGTTAACGGGCTAGGGACTACTGTAGTTGGTAATAAGGTTATACAAATAATAATAAAGCTATAGTGTTGCTAAAATAAAGCCAAAATAAACGCCAAGGACGATTGTTCTGTCAATAAGACTTCGTCATCTGAGCTCGAATATGAAATTGATAAATATCTATGCAAGAGACCGCGGTATCACATCTGCCTACCGCGCGCTTTAAAACATCATATATCTCAATTTAAGCTGCTTAGTAACATTTTCCAGTTTTCTAGCCGAACGTTTGGAGTTCTCTACCGGCATCATAATAACTGAGATCTTTCCTCGACCATTTAAAGATGGACGCAATCACATAAGTGACAGATAGAGTAGAACAAAACAACATTTAAGCAAATAAAATTAACCGTTATCATTGTTCCATTGTAATTACCTGCTTTGCACCAGATTTAAACATATCACTGTGTTTGGTAATGTTATAAAAGTGCACAGTTATTTCAATATGAAACTGATAATTATCAAAGAATGGGAAGATTTATCACCTATACTAAAAACTATTTTCATGACTACCTACTCTCTCATCCTTTACACATTATGTTTCATTTGTTTTATATCATATTAACTGCATGAATTAAATTTAGTCCTAAATTTTGAGTGATGAAATGTTACAGGATAACGGGGGTAAACTGCCGTTATTCGTCGTAATGAAAGTCTAAAACCTCTTCAATGGATTACGAGAATGTTGGCAGATGAAAGATAAAAATTAAGAACGAACACACACATACACACACACACAAACACGCACACATCACGTACACACGCACACACACATATATATATATATATATACATATATATATATATATATATATATATATATATATATATATATATATATATATATATATATATATATATATATATATATATATATATATATATATATATATATATATATATATATATATATATATGATCTGTCACGAGTTTCCATTCATATCACATTTATGATACGAGTTTTTGAACTCTGGCATATGTAATAAAAACGACATTAACAGATGACTGGGGATGAGAATCTATATTCTCCTTTCTGTCGATTTGACCAAATTGTTCCAAATAGGTAAAATACGTGTGCAGAAATAAGTGTACAAAACATATTTTAAATATTGCTTATATTTGAATACATACATTTAGCCTACATTTTAAATTTTTATTTACATCTAGGCATACTTTATCAGATGTTAAAATTAGCAAAATTGCTGACTTGAATACGACAAAATTGTAAATCATCTACACAACATGCTTTATTCGAGTATCCCAATTCAGGTTCAAGTGGTGTCACAAACACCAAGTGACATCATCGCCAACCTTCAGATGAATGAAGTGACGTCATCGCCAAACTTGAGATAAATGGAGTCTGCATACGTAGTGAATAAAAGTAGTTCAGTTTGCTGCATTTTAGCCAATCAAATCGCCGCTAGGCTTTATTATACGTGTTACATATAAAATATTTATGTAATCTGTCATGAAATTGCATAACACACATATCATATGATACTTGTATATAAAGACACCCTTCGGAACACAACAAAACCAGTCTGCATAGGGTGGTGGTCTGTATACATATGTTGGTTTGAACACAAATGGTACTATAGACCCTTTCACGATAACTGCGACCCTTTAACTTTGAGGGAATAAATGATGCAGATTCCCGTAAAATGACGTCAAGAAACAATCAGTTACTATAACGACGTCTATATTTTTGCGGGTATCTGTATCATTTATTCCCTCAAAGTTACAGGTCCGCAGTTATCGTGAAAGGGTCTATTGGGGACAGCAATGATCTGGAGCCCGTTTTATGAAACACCATATGTCAATTTACGCTAAAAGTTAGTAAACCCTAAACTGCGCTTCATGAAGCACGGAAAATCCTTACGTACGTAAAATTCTTAGTAATTGGTCTACTGACTTGTTGCCCGACGTTACGGCATTTGAATCATACGAAAGGTACAAGCTACTTTCATTTCCATATCTATAACAATTTACTACTTTGGACCACAAAAAACACTCAAATTGTTTAATTGCACATTCATAAACATTGCCATCGGATAGTGTAGCGGAAAATAAGCTATAACATTTCGTATACTTTTACGCATATAGGCCTACGTGTACGGTATTATATCGTTATTATATGCTGAAATTAAGAGTTAGTAAATAAATCAAAATTTAAAAAAAAAGAAATAACTAGTCAAGTCCAGTTATGTAATTTATATGAATTTTGCGACTTTTTCTGGTTGGGCCACTGTGTTCGTTTCTTCAGTTCAATTTACTTTATTTAACTAGTCTGACTCAATCTTCACGTTCGTTATTTCAGACCATGCTAAGGTTCAGCTGGAGTTATTTGACAAAAACACATCGCTGTTGGATTTAAAATAATGACCCTACCTATAATAATATAAAATGACAAATTTGAATTTCATTTTTGCATAGTTTTTTTAGCCTTACTCAACAATTTTTAGTTACATGGTGACGTCCAATTTCAATAGTGATTCCAATATTAACTAGAGTATCTATATCTTGCGTATCGTTAAGATGTTTACTTTGGTATATGATATTTTTTAAACAGTATACTTTGGTAATTCATGAGGATTTTTAGAACCTACATTTAGGCTTTTATTGACGAAATCATTTATTAAACTTTGACGTCATTTTACTTTTTATGACGTTTTAACACTTACGCAAAAAGTAAGTCGATGGGTAGAGCAACCTGATATATATATTGAAAATGTTCTCTGCTCAATATACGGTAATATATATATAAAAATATAACATTAACACTTGAGCTCTACTTAAGCATTAGCTCTTTCCTGTTTAATCTTCAGATGCTTAACTACATATAAACATTATATCAACAATATTTCATGACGTCATAGATATCGTGACGTCATTGTGATAAAGGGAAGTAAGTCTTATATGACTGCATATAGCCGGGATTTAAATACATTAATAAAATGTTTCTCTTTTTCTTTACATTCAAATGTATTGTCACTATACAGTTTGTAAAATGGAAGTATTTTCAATTTTTTCCGACCACAAATGTCTAAGTGTTCACTTAGTTTTATTTTTCTGCATTCCGGGTTATATATTTGCTGTTTATGAACTCTAACCCGGCTCCTTATTTCTCTTCCTGTTTCTCCAATATAGTATTCATTGCATCCTGGACATGTTATTACATATATTACATTTTCTGAGCTGCATGTCATCGATGTTTGAATTTTGAAGAGTTTTCCTTTGAAGTAAAATTGAAAAAGTACCAATCAGTAATCAAAACTCAAGTCCATTATAATACTACGAATTAGATGTGCAAATTTGACATCATACGATGTTCCTTCTGACAGATATTCACATGTACCACATCCAGGTTTCATACATTTTTTTACTGTAAATGGTACCATCATAAACACACACATACACACGCATAAACACACACACGTACACATAGATATGCATGGTTATCCAGAAACCATTTCGCAAATAGAAAAACAACATCATCAACAATCAGATATATACTTATTTAAAAATAAACAAATATCAACAGACAGATGCGCTTTGTAGAAACTCCTTTTATGTTTCTGGTTAGGGAGAAAATATTCAAAAACATCCATTTAGATAACATGATGATGCTTACAAATGTTAATTAAATGAGGCAATCATATCACGTATGATTAAGCAAACAAACAGTTTTCCTTGACAAACATCACTTCTGTCAGTTTTTCGAATGGTAATCGTATCTGCAACATTTGTTTTGAAATATATATCAAATTATTCCATTTGTTCCGCAAAAACATTAATTTGCTCCTATTCAAATGTTGTCTTGTACGCGCAATAAATTGAACTGACTTATATTCCAAATGTCTACATAATCAATATTAATTGTTCACAGTGTGTAGTAATTTAGGTGATGAATTTGATTTTTTGTCTATAGATTGTCGCGCTGTATACATCATGCTTTCATAACTTTAGAGAAAATCTTGTAAGCCAGATTTTGATGAATAACGTTCAAAAGATTAATTAATAAAATTCTGTAAAGCGTCTGTTCTATATAGATAAGCTACAAAACAATTGATTGGTAGAATTTTGTTCTCAAGTTATATTTCACGAATGTGGTATTTCTGATTCATTTTTCACATTGATTGTATTGATAGACTACGCTTTCGAAGCTGAAAAGAAAAATGTGAAACCTTGAATTAAATAATTCACGAAATCAAATTTGGAATGCCGCCAAATGAATACACTATATAGGTATGCAATTTAAATTGACATTAGCTGTGCATTTTTCTTTTCACTTTATTTTACACATATACATATAAACACCTCTTACTCATTGACAAATCGTTGACACAGGGATATTGAAAACTGCGTCTGATGTCAACGTTCCGAAAATTTTACGGTCCGTATAATAATCTTGTTTGTTAGAACTTGTTTCACTAAATGAAATGTTGAGTTTCCAGTTCGATAGCAATTATTATGATATCTGTACCAATTGTGACGAGGATTCGTTCCTCACGTATTTCATTTGGATTTGGCTGTGGACTCACGGCGGGTGTGACCGGTGTACAGGGGATACTTTCTCCTCCATGACACTTGATCCCACCTCTTGATTTCCAGATGTCCGTGTTTGTCCAGTTTTTACCAGATTTGTATGGATATATCCTGGACATACTGACTATTTACACTTTGGTATCTGAAATTGTTATAATTTCATCGGGATTAACCTTTGCAATATACCAATTCCTAGTTGATCCATCCCGTTTAGTTTTGTCAGAATATATCATCGTACACATGTAGGTTGCATTCCAAATATGGCTTCTTCCACTGTATGTAATCAATATATAGATATACGATGAGCTTTTGAACCGGAGTCCATACAGTCGACAGTTTTCTGTATACCTGTATATTATGACGGACTTTGGCGGTGCGGAACTACTCGAAGTAGGTCTCATCGTTGTAAAACCACGGTCCGGAATTGCTATGCACTTTCCTAACCGTGGTTTCATACGACCGAAATATCTCTGTGCTCGGTAAACGTCGTCAACCAATCAGTTCGAGACTTTTAATCGATATCAGATTTGCATAAGAACAAAAGATTATGCGATAATTTCCGTTGCCGTCACAACTCCTGTGATTGGATAAATATTATAAACATAATACCGAAATATCTCAGTGCCTGGTAAACGTCGTCAACCAATCAGTTCGAGACTTTTAAACGATTTCAGATATGAATAAGAATAACAGATTATGCGATAACTTCCGTTGCCGTCACAACTTCTGTGATTGGATAAATATTATAAACATAATACCAAGGTTATAATGCTCAAGACGATATCATTTCTGTCAGTTAAACTTCATCAGTTGAGCTCCATGTGTATTTTCCAAAGAGAAAGTGGTATCATACAAGGCCAATTAATAGATCTAAAAACATTATCAAAATCCGTCTAAGAGTAACCAATGTAAAATGATGACTATTCTAGCTTTAGAAAAATTTGGAATTTAAATGGTGTTATCAGTGCCAAATATTATTTTAGTATAAGATTATCAGCTGGTACCGAAATACCAGATAAATAGGACACATACTTCTTATAAATATCCCTTAGCTACGAGATATTTCGGTCGCATGAAACCACGGGTAGCATGCAGCATAGCGATTCTGGACCGTGGTTTTATAACAATGAGTAGGTCAGCTACAGTTTATGAATATGAGTATAGGTAGAAAGATAATTATTATGTATTTAGATTACTATAGCTAATGCATGTTATCAATATTCCATTTGCGAAAATCATCTGATTATTTGTAGCATTAGCTATTGCAATTTTTGTCCTTCCGTTGTTAATGACTATGTAAGGATAGAAATGTATTCCGGAACGGAAATGTTGAGAAAAGTATTATTGACAATGACAACATTTTTCTTTGAGGAAAAGAGTGGCGATTGTGGAAGGATTTAAACAGTTTTAGAAATGACAATCATGTGCACTCAATAATCTTGTCTGATGCACTTTATTGTCGTTTTTTTTCAAAACTATTTAACACCCTTTTGTTGAACATTAAATGTACATTAACTGTGTTTACCAAAAATTAAATGATTTGGATGTCTACTTACTGCTTGTATTTGATGAACAATAATTGATAAGAGCTGTACACAGGTATAAAAAACCACATATACCAATATATTTTGACAATTAGTTTAGGTCAAGTGTGATATGCATACACAATCAATAAGGTTGAATTAGTCAATTGCAACAGAAAAAATGCTAAATAGGGTTTACCATGCAATTTTTACAAAATATATATGAATTAAAGAATTGTTATGCCTGTGTTATTGTTATTGCATATCAATATAAGAAAAAAAAGGAAAGAATGTTTAAAGGAAAACCACAGCTAAAGTCCCTTGTACCATTAAAATACTTTTTTTTTCAAAAGTACAATCTCATTCAGTTTTCTTAGCATAGATTTCCCATGTACTCTTTATTATCAGTATATTGTATGGACCGATAATACCCATTCATCAATTAAAGGTCATTTACCGTAAGATTGCCATTTGTTGACATTGCAGATATAATGACAAGATCGTGCAAGTCTTGTATTCCTTGATCGAACAGTACGCACCTATGAAGGGTTTTCGTTGAATCTCTGGGATGATATTTCTCAAAACAGAACAGATGAGAGATTGTCGGTAATTAGATTGTCTATTGCCATGCAAATATGTGTTACTACATTTCTATGAATGGAAATGAATTCATGAATGGAAAAACAGTAAGAGAATGGCGATGAAAGTGGTATCATTATTGATCAATGTTCATCCGACGTTTGAAAGTATTGGAAAAAGTCATATAGTCATCACTCTCAGTGCAATATTTAACCTTTACCTGATTAAAAAGAAATGACTGACATGAGAAGTATTAAAACATTACATTAGGTGACAGACCAAGTATTCCTTTTACTACCTGCGGGATTTGTTGAGATTACAGGTAGTAAATAATTACGGGATGCTACATCGTAAGTCCCATGAGTAATCATACGGCTGTGCCTGTTGTTAAATGAGTGATGTATATATGCATACATCTAACTTTGAGAATACCTCTCATGTCAATATATATATATATATATATATATATATATATATATATATATATATATATATATATATATATATATATATATATATATATATATATATATATATATATATATTATATATCTATATTAGCTATCTATGTTGCCATACGGACGATACGGTTTCATATCACATGCCGGAATTCCCCGATTACACGAACCGCAGGCGAGGAAAAATACGGGAACTACGGCGTATGAAATGAAGCCGTATTATCCGTATGATAACGTAGATAATGAATTAGTCACCTTTTCCAGTATTTTTATTAACTTTTTCACTGTCATAGATAAACCCCATTTAGTGCCAGTACTTTAGGACGTCACACTTTTTCAATCATATAGCGTCGCATCTAAATCGTATTGCGTCACAAATTTAGCGAACGCGCATCAGGGACCTACGGTTAAATATGTTTCTATTCAGCATGATGACAAAAATATATATATACAACAATCGACACTCTCTTCAGTATTTCTGTCTGGTAATAAAAAATCATTTCCTTGAACAGTATAACCGCGGAATCATTTCCTGGATATAATTATAAAGTTATTAGTCAACTCATTGCATTTCAAGGAATTTGTATATACCGAAAAATTGCCTTACCAGAACATGAACCACTAATCATTACCACATGGTGACTTGTTATTCGCTTTTCTGTATATCAATTTTGTTGAGAACGTGACTTTACATGAATTTGTTCTCGAAGTAGCGGAGGCGAAAAGGACAATATTGTGTTAATGAACTTGATATAAACATTTCCTTTTTTGAAGTTTTTTTTGTGTGTAGCAGAATATAATGATAGGATTAGGATTACTGTTGAAGTAATTTCAATATAAGTCGATCCATTCTCAATAAACGTTAAATGATTTTGGATTAAAGTCAAAATGGCACTCGTACATTAGACATCTTATAATTAAGAACCGACAACTACGAATACCTGATACAAATGAAAATGATAGAATAACAGCGTCACAGATACTATAAATCCTCGTTTTACTACCAGCTTTTGTTCAGTCCAGATTTGGCAGTATAAAGGGGTTTGGTGATAGGTTGAGGGAAACCTTGAATAAAATTATAAAGACAATTGGAAAAGTGGACGTTCAAAAGTTGTGGCATAAAGCGAGGTGGCAAATGAAACAAGGACCATTGTATTGAATATGTTCTGTATTATAGTATAGAGGAGGTTCCCAAGACAGTAAACAGTATTACTACTACTATTACTACTAGTACTACTACTACTGCTATTACTACTAATACTACTACAACTACTACAACTACTACTACTTCTACTGTTACTACTACTACTGCTACCACTACTACTACTACTACCACTACCACTACTACTACTACTACCACTACTACTACTACTACCACTACTACAACTACTACTACTACTATTACTACTACTACTGCTACTGCTACTACTACGTCTACTACTACTACTACTATTACTACTACTACAATTACTACTACTACTACTACTACTACTGCTGCTTCTCCTGCTACTACTAATGCTACTGCTGTTACTACTACTACTACTACTATTACTACTACTACTACTACCACTACTACCACTGCTACTGCTGTTACTTCTACTACTACTACTACTACTACTACTACTACTACTACTACTACTACTACTACTACTACTACTACTACTACTACTTCTACTACTACTACTACTATAACTACTACTACTTCTACTACTACTTCTACTAATAGTACTAATGCTACAACTACTACTACTACTACTACTACTACTACTACTACTACTACTACTACTACTACTACTACTACTACTACTACTACTACTACTACTACTACTACTACTATAACTACTACTACTTCTACTACTGCTTCTACTAATACTACTACTACTACTACTACCACTATTACTACTACTACTACCACTACTACTACTACTACTGATAATAATAATAATAATAATAATAATAATAATAATAATAATAATAATAATAATAATAATAATAATAATAATAATAATAATAATAATAATAAAATACTAATAATAATAATAATAATAATAATAATAATATAATTATTTAAAAATGAAAATATGTCATTTAATCGATGTTTTACGGTACATCCGGAAGTAAAGGACAAAATTGCCTAGGATGATTTTGGATCTCCAAACTAAAAAGTTCAACATCGTCGTCGTAGTCATCAACATCATAATCGTTTCCATCATCATTGTCGTAATCGAGAAAAGGTCAAAGTTGTAGGTGATGATTCAGATCATCTACAGAAGCATAGTTACCATAGGTACCATATACATAATCACCATCAACATTGTCCAATCTGTATTGTTGTTCATTCTTCTATAAAGTTCGAAAATAATTCACTTCATTCCATATGTTAGCAGTTCATTAAGTAAGAATCGCTTGGCAATTATAGTAGTGATAATTTATACAAACACCTAATTGCTGCAATCAATGTCTATTTCGGCACTGAAGTGTTAAAAGACATCAAAGTATGTAATGAATTCTTGAAAAACTCGAAATGAAAATACAATAAAAACTGTACTAAATATATTTTATGTGAATTTACACATGCGAAGAAAAGATATTTTCCATGTATATGTCCTTTGGAAACACAAACAATCTATAACATTTGAGTTCTAAGTTTTTAACGATGAGTAGGGTACCAGCTTTACATCATGTATTACAGACTTGTAAGCATGAATATTCATGAGTTATGTTGTTGATAGATGTTAGCGCATATGGTACATCGGTATACCCTACAAGTGCACTTGGTGTATTAGAATTACTGTAATTATCTCACAGATGTAAATCTAATTCTATACTAAGATTTCAAAATCTATTGTAAAAAGTTGTAAACCACGCTCCTCGATCTAGATCTCACAAAATGTAAATTTCCGAAAAAGAAATATGTATCATACAAGTTTATTATCAAAAACCAAATGTGTAGGTGAATCCCTGTAAGAGTACTGGTAAATGATGGCCGTCTTTGCTTCGGGAATCAAATTAACGGATCATGAAATACTGTATACAGGGTTATTTTCGCCCCATTACACTTACAAACAGACTCGCTCCGTTATTCACCTGAAGTCATGAAACATGTGTGTCACGTGTCAAACAGTCAGAATTTATATCAGTGATTGAATATGATTTTGTTATTGCAAGTTTTATTGAACAATAAAATCCTACCTGCATGGTCACATTAAAGTGTTTTAAACAATGTTGTGTATTGTTTAAAATGAAATATATAATAGATACTCTATGTAATTAATCCAAATAGATGAATTTACCGTTTTGAATTCCCCTGTATACTATAGTATTGTGTATACAGTCACTGCAGCTGAAATAACATTTACTGGATTATTCAAACCTTTGGAAACTCAAACGTTCAAAAGCATTTCATGTGACCTTCTGTTTTTCAGAAAAGGTTGGGAAAAAATCAGCATAATTTGCCGTACAATTTGGTTAGTGAGTCAGAAAAATAAACCAAAGGGGTAACATTTACATCGGGCCTATCAATGTTGCTATACAATTTGATATATATCGGGCAAACAATTTTTGAGCAATATTCAGCTTACCAAACCCCCTGCTAGCCATCTGTTTCGTGGATTGTATAACATTCCTAAAATGCCCATTTGACCTCGCCTATAAATGCCCAGTGTGGTTCCATATGAATGTAACGCCACGGTTTGAAGCGTGGTAAGAAATGTCCTGGGGAAAGAGAACTGCATTTTAGATATTTGTCTCAAATGATGCAAAGATGTTCACAGTGCCTACTTCTTAGACGGATTTGGCAATACATTCAACTCTATAATTTGACCTTGTATGATACCACTTTTCCTTTCATATATATATATATATATATATATATATATATATATATATATATATATATATATATATATATATATATATATATATATATATATATATATATATATTTTAATTTCTAGCTCAACTAATGACGTCTTGTTGACAGATATGGTCTTCCTTAGAATTTGATATGCACTGTTAATGATAATTATATTTGAAATAAAGTTAAAGTAATAAATCTCCCAAGAATTGTTTGGGAGAACTAATAAATGTTATCAAGGCAGTTGCAATTAAAATATTGGTCTCAAATGACGCAAATTGTCGTTCATTACATTTCAAGGTCATTGTTATTTGACAATATTTTACTATGGGGGAAACCTACAGCTTCCTCGTAACATGAATTAACAGTGAGATTGCATTGTCAGATAACTGACAATTATCTTATTATATCTATGTCGAATGAAAGAGATAACCGATTACCTCATAAATCAAATAGAAACAGCTTGAATTCACGCGAGAGTTCCATGTCGAACACATATGTTCGATATAAGTTTTAAATCTGATAAGACAATTACACCCCGGTTCCTTCAAATATAGTTAAATTTTAACAGCGTAAAAGGGAATTTCAAAATGTAATAAATAGTGCACAATTCGACCTCCGGAATATCAAAAGGTAATTAACGTGTAAACCATCAGGGATGATGAAACATGAATTCAATAACCTTGATGTTCTCTTTGACTTTACAACACATGGGGTTACAATAAGATTTTATACATTTGCGTATCGTTAACATTTAATTCTTAAATTGCCTCAAGAAAAAACCCCCAAAACAATCACTTTTGAATTTACCTATCGCTACATTTCTGACACATGGCTGTCCATGTGCTTTTTGACGTCATTCGATTGTGATGTTATATTCACACAAGCGTTTGACGGGTCATTTTATTGTGGCGTCATCAATGAAAAGTTTGCCAAAAAGTGCCGCTTCGAGCTTTAACAATAGGTCAATTACTTAAAGGCATAAGCTGTGTTATTTTTTTTTGTTCTCCTTTTTGTATTTACTCTGATATACAAAATCAACATTACTATTCGTATATGCATACTACACTGGACCTGACCTTATTTTCGCAACATATATAGGAATATAATATTTTTATGTCTGTGTATACCTCTTATTTGTTATTGTACATTAAGTTCAAGTAGTAAAGGGATACAAATTCGAAATAATCTTTTGCAAACACAGCTTAATAAGCATAATATTCTCTTTTAAGGTAATTAAGAAAGATTAACATGGTAACTACAATCAATTTATTATTACATGTATCATTATTATTATTATTATTATTATTATTATTATTATTATTATTATTACATGTATCATTATTATTATTATTATTTTTATTATTATTATTATTATTATTATTATTATTAATATTATTATTATTATTATTATTATTATTATTATTACGATGTAAATAATTGTTGTTTCAAAATTGATTAAATGTACAGTAAGCGTATCAACATACGCGTTATGTAAATCAAATATAAAATCCCAAAAGTGTTTCGTAGTTGAACAAGTCCACATGAACCGCTTATACACGCCCATCTGGAATTCAAATTTATCATACCAAATGCTTTTACCTTTAAATGAGGAAAGTTTTACAACACGTGGATTTTAACCAGCTGTCATGCAATCTGCAGTAATTGTATGAAACATGTACCAAATAAACCTTAACGTTAGAGTGCGCTCTGTCACAGTACGTAAAATTATTCAAATGAAAAAGATCAAGTAAGAGTCACCACGATCCACGTTACAGTTTTTTTTACTCTAACGGCAGGTCCTTCCTTTGATGTTTTAACCCTTTCAACCCTACAAACCATAATAGACTGGCCTAAACAACAGAAAAGAGCATTCCATTTAAATACTCAGGGGTGAAAGGGTTAAAGGTAAATAAATTTCTTTTCACAGGAAGGAGAAGAGTATATTTTACATCACCATACTCATTCGTTGCATATACAACTGCCTATGATCATAAACTTGGTATAACGTAAAATAAGTGGCTTAAATATGACACACACATGTATAGCGTACATACTACTGTATGTTTGTTTGTTTGTTAATTGTCGTTTAACATCCCACTCAAGAATCTTTCACACGTATGGAGGCGTCACCAAATACCGGTGAAGGGCTTCAAATTTTGGACTATGCTCGGCACTTACGGCCTCGAGCAGTGAGGGATCTTTACCTACTGTGACACGGGACCTCGGGTTTTACTGTCTCATCCAAAGGATAGGAAACCGAACTGCCGCCGGCTGGACTCGAACTCACGACCTCACAATCAAGAGTCGAGCGCGCTACCGACTGAGCCAGGCCGGCTCCATACTACTGTAAATTCGGAACTTTTCGCGGGACTTTATGAAAATTCTCGCGAATAAAACCGGATCAACAATACACTCAGTGTTGAACCCTTTAAAACATGAGGGTCATGTCACATTGTTTGAAGACAGGAATCATCGTTCTTTGTTTGACAGTGGATAAAAAATCATCTACCGTTAAAATTCTACACGGGCGTTGGTACTGATGTGTGTAAAAATATGTCAGGTAATTGATTAAAAACATAAATATGTATGCTTGTTCAGGAAACTAATGCCAGAATTTGAAAGTAAGAATGAATTGATTTGTCAGTGTTAAATACATAGATTAAGGAGGAGAATACTTCGGCTATAGAAAACATGTCGAACGTGACTGTGTCAAATGTCAAATTTGATGTTTACGTTAGATACTATGTATATAAGGACTGCAAAATCGATAAATAGCTAGTAATGGGTTAACCAACTCAGTTACTAGGTCAATGATGTAATACTACCGTGGTTAGGTTACAAGGTCAATGATGCAATACTGCAATGACTAGGATATTTGGTCAATGACGTAATACCGCAATGACAAGGTTACTAAGTCAATGATGTAATACTGTAATGGGTAGGTTACTAGGTCAATGATGTAATACTGCAGTGACAAGGTTACTAGGTCAATGATGTAATATTGCAGTGGCTATGTTACTAGGTCAGTGATGTAATACTGCAGTGACAAGGTTCCTAGGTCAATGATGTAATATTGCAGTGGCTATGTTACAAGGTCAATGATGTAATACTGCAGTTATTAGGTTACTAGGTCAATGATGTAATACTCCAGTGGCTATGGTCGCGTAGATAATTAAAGGCGACTATCCGCCGAACGGCGGGCTTTCTCGTTAGAAACAACGTGAAAAGGCGAAATGGCACAAATCAGCCACCATACGTGGCAGATCCAGGGACTATTCAAAATGAGAAGTTCACGGATAACATGCATTATCCAAGCAGTATTTGATATTAACTTCACTGCAAAGAAACCCTCGATAATTTCAATGAATTACGACACAATAGTAAGAATGATGGTCGGGCAAAAAACCTCGTTTAGATCATTTATGTATAAACAGTAAGAAACAGTAAGGATGAATTAATTAAGTGCATGTGAATTATTATCAAACAGTGTTTCTGAAGCAATTTTCATAAATGATGTAGGGATATACGAATTTAGATACCTGCGTATATATATATATATATATATATATATATATATATATATATATATATATATATATATATATATATATATATATATATATATGTGTGTGTGTGTGTGTGTGTGTGTGTGTGTGTGTGTGTGTGTGTGTGTGTGTGTGTGTGTGTGTGTAAATTGTTATTGTATAACAATCTTAGTAGTGAAAATGGATTTTTTTTGGAAAAAAAGAAAACACAGCTTATGCCCCTTAAAGTATTGTCTAAAGAAAGTAAACCAGAATATGGTTATATTGTATCACCACCATGTGATGATAAATACTTTTGAAACATTTATTTGTGGTCAGTTTCACACTTAACAATTCAAAAATCAAAAACCTTTTTGGAATTTTAGATTTTATAGATTATTTACCAAAATCATAAAATATTAAATATCTAAAACCGTTTTGAAATTTTAGATTTTTAGATTTCTTACCAAAAACCTAAAATATCAAACATCAAAATTGTTTTAAATATTTGATTTTTTTTGGATTTTTAGAATTTTAGATTGCAGACGTTCAATGTTCCAAAAACTTAAAACAGCGAAGTTAGCACCCGGGTGTCCATGATCGGCGAACCGAAAGTAGACTTTCACGTGCTTCATAATAGTTCGATCCCGATCGGCAAATTAAGGAAAATCCCTTGATATGTTAAACCAGCGAATTGTCTAGGTATAAATAAATCTGTTAACTATTTTTCAGATATACAAGAAGACTTCTGTGTTACAACGGCATCAAAACACAAGTTTGTTGTGTTAATGCAGCGTTTATCAGCTATATATAAAGCCTAACATTATCGCTGTGTATTGATGTTGTTGTATTGTTGTTTAACGTCCCACTCAAAAATCTGTCATTCATATGGAGACGTTACAAAATGCCGGTGAAGGGCTTCAAATTTTGGCCTATGCTCGGCACTTACGCCCATTGAGAAGTGAGGATTCTTTAACGTGCCGACACCTACTGTGACACGGGACATCGGTTTTTACTTTTTCATCCGAAGGACAGGAATCCCACGTAGAAATCATACCCGGGCATTTGTAGACAATTTACCCATACCTGTAGTAAAATGAGGGTCAATTTTCCATGGATTTAGAGACGTGAACAGCGAGGGAAATATGCCGAATAATGAGAATTTCTGGCATATAAATACCAAGTAAAATTTCAGGGTATGGAATCACGTAATGGCTCAGTGACCGATATCTTCAATTAATGGTCACAACATCTTATATCCGAGATGTGGGTTCGAATCAAGCTCAGGGCAATTAAAATTGCCATAAGACATTTCTCCGTCTGATGTGAGAATGTCGCCAGAAAAAAAAATGGCCATTCTATTTAATGTTTAGCGTAAACCCTCAAACCAAAAGCCTTCTTGTAATGAAAACCAAACAACAAAACAAAACAAAACAAAAACGACAGAAAAAGCACAATACACTTTAGGAGAACAAATGCAAGTTAATGCACATTTATAAATTTCACCGATGTGTTAACAAAAGAAAAACAGATCGAATTAAACTTATAAAAAACATATCTATGGCACATTGATAAAGATAGGTGTTCATTTTTAAGTCCTGTTTTGTTTTCATTTGCAAACTTTGTAGATATCTTAACAATAATGCATATAACATTTGAAAGACATCCCATCACTGGTTCATGAAAAGACGATATTTAAATGTGTACCAAGTTTTGGTCCTTTTTGGCCTTTGGAGCTCGAAGCGGTTCCTCCGCTGCCCAGATAATAATTAAGCCTAATATATGCATGGTATCCGTGTAGATATTTCTTTTCCTTAAAGTATTGAGGAGGGGGTGGGGGGGGGGGTGGGGGTAATTTTGTATGGGGGTCACTTTTTTACGGGACGACTAGCAGAAATGTTGAAGCGGGCCATTTTCCTGCGGCTACCCGGGTAAGATGTCTATCGTAGACAAATGTCCCGTGTGATATTTCTGTCGTAGAAAATTGACCCCGGGTAAGATTTCTACGGCGGGTCAATTGTTCACGTTACAAAGGCTCACGATCAAGAGTCAAGCGCACTACCGACTGAGCCAGGCCGACTACTAAAAATTAAAAATAACGGAAATCAACAGCCAGTGTCATGGAATTTGACGCCAAATTGCGTAATGTTGTCTGTAGGCCTCGTTGTCAATGGCATGACCAATCTCAAACGTGCCACTTTAATAATGCCTTTCAAAGGAACCAGATTGAGATAACTAATTTTAGTCACATCAACTTTTGTTTATGGCACAGTCTCTGGTTTTGAACTTATCTTTACAGCAAGATGCTTTTATATGGGAATATTTAAATGAAAAATAACCAAATTTGTGTACATAGTAATTCTTGTTGACAGTATTAAATGATACCAGATCAGTAAGGGAGTTGTTTCAAAATATTATTTTATTATTTATTAATTTGGCCTAGATTCTAATACGCATCTAGACCATTTGCTGGTTTAACATATCAGTGGATTTTCCTTAATTTGGGATCGAAGTATGATTAAGCACGTGAAAGTCTACTTTCGGTTCGCCGATCATGAGCACCCGGGTGCTAACTTCGCTGTTTTAAGTTTTTGGAACATTGAACGTCTGCAATCTAAAATTCTAAAAATCCAAAAAGTAAAATGTTTAAAACAATTTTGGATATTTGATATTTTAGGTTTTAGGTAAAAAATCTAAAAAATCTAAATATCAAAACAGTTTTAGATATTTAATATTTCAGAATTTTGCTATAAAATTTAAATATGTAAATTCCAAAACCGTTTTAGATATTTGATATTTTAGGTTTTTGTCAAAAATCTAAAAATCTAAAATTCCAAAACATTTTTTATTTCTGAATTGTAAAGTGTTAGAACTGACCATTAGTCATTTTTTCTGTATTCGTGTACAAAAATGTATTCATAAATTATAAAATGATAGAACATGTTAATATTGCTGTGTCATTTCATCGCTATCTATTTATCAAATATGTATAAAATCATTACCCCTGTTAATAATGATCAAAATGATTCTGTGTCCGGATGAATACCGATTAGCTGACTGGCTTATGCAAAATATAAAAAGTCTCAGATACCAAGGTATAAATCACTAGGATGTCCAGGATATAGGTACAAATCTGGTAAAAAAAAACCCGGAAAACACGGACTTGATTTCAAGAAGTGGAATTAGGTGTCATGGAGGAGTAAGCATCCACTATATAATCTAAGTAATCCTGCATTTGTTTGATTTTGTCCTTTGAATTTGGTAGATACCCAAAGTTAATGAAAAATGACACGTTTAAGGCCGCAGAAGTCTGCGCCTAATTTCGATTACATTTTCGTTAGGGTATATCCATAAATTACTTAAATATATCAATGGTTTTATTTTAGAGTTTATGAATTACATCATAGATCCATTCGTTAACTTTGTAATAAGCATCGAAATGACATCCTAGACTTTTACTCCCAGGAAGAATAGTGTATTCCTCCTAAATTAACAAATAGAATGCAACTGGATTCTTAGCATATGAGTACCAGAACCTCACCTTCCTGTGAATCAAGCTCTGTTGAATTGGAAAATGACAAATTCTAGATGGGTTATTGAAAAAACACAAATTTACTAAGAATATATAGTGAAAGAAATACTGCGAACTCATTAATGTTATCCTACTGAACATTATGCGTTAGCTTAATCATTATAACAATCTCGAAACAGTTTGAATATTGAAGTACCAACATACTGATTTCTTCACTAGTTTTCCATTAACTTTCACCATATTGTTCTAAGCTGCTAAGGTATAAATCATTAGGATGTCCAGGATATAGGTACAAATCTGGTATAAAAAATGGCCAAACATGGACCTCTTGAAATCAAGAGATCAGGCGCCATGGAGGATTAAGCATTCCCTGTCGACTGGTCACATCCGCCCTGAGTCCACAATCAAATTAAAATGAAATACATGAGGAACGAATCCTCGTCATAATTGGTACAGACGTCTCAACAACCGCCATTGAACAGGTAACTCAACATTTCACTTTCTGATTCAGAATAGTCGCAAACAAGACTATTATATCGACCATAAAATTTTCGGAACGTTAACATCAAACGTGGTTTTTATATATCCTTGTGTCAATAATTTGTCAATGAGTAGTTTACCTCTACATATGAAATGTTCATATGTTGAATACGCACTTGCATATCTTATCATTTGTGAAATATAAACTCCATATGCGGGTGATTGTGGGACTTGAACAAAGAAGTCCAGAGACGTCGATGGAAAACCAATTAAATCTTGAAGAACAGTTTTTTCCGTGACTTCCCTGATGCTACGAGACCTATTTTGACTGTTACCTTCTACTCGATGAATTAGTAAATTACTGACTGTCATGACATCACAATAACTGTTGTTTGATACCCAGTTACATTTTATTGTAGTTAAATGTTAGGGTTAAAATTTTTGTTTCTTTTATAACATATACTTGATATCAATTAGTTATATAAGATAATCATGTAATCAAAATATTGTTTACCTCTGATATCAGTTGATACCTTAATGTATCGATGATTGACCTCGGTAAAAATCACTTACTGGTGTTGATAAATCATGTTGTCAGCCTCACGAAGAGTTAATACTTGTATATATAACCTAACCGTTTTCATATTGACCGTTCATTTAATTTTATAACCAATTTTAATTCTTAATCTGG
Source organism: Atrina japonica (assembly GCA_030159075.1). Lineage (NCBI taxonomy): Eukaryota > Metazoa > Mollusca > Bivalvia > Pterioida > Pinnidae > Atrina > Atrina japonica. Next base: position 71,165 of record BROG01001139.1, read on the forward strand.
GTTAAAAGCGGTATACCAGACAAATTAACAACTTTATTCTCCTTGCTATTTCGGTGTACAAAATGCTAATAATCCCACAAACAAAAATCACACAATATGATAGCTCCGGAAAATAAATGAAAATAGATGTTAAGTCCAAAACCTAAATTGATAGGGAAATCCAACGTCCTCTTCAACTTGTCGTGACGACAGCAATGTTCTCATGATAAATAGACGTATTTTGTAAGGATATTTCATATTTGTAGAACATTAATGCAGCAATTTATAGAGCGTTTCAAGCCTGTATTTTTGTGACACACTGTTTCAATTATTAATACATGCCTGACTGCAAAATAAAGATTACCCTTTTCTGTCTCTGGTGGATTGTAAACGTAATCAAAGTAACTTAATTACTCACAGGAAATTATCTGTTAGTTTTTTTTTACTTTTGAGTGTATAACTCACATTTTGCAAGTGATAAATGTGTCAGTATAATGCTAGTATTAAAGTTGTTTCGGTATAATATATGAGAGAGTGCTGTTAGAGTTTAAAAATATGTTAAACCCATTCACCCCGACAGGCATATTTGGACTGGCCTATGTTATTGATTTACAGAAGAGTTCATTGTTTTTCAAGGGTTGATGAGTTAGGCAGTTATTTTAAAATCAAAGTTTCGTAAAAAAGCATACTCAAAACATTAAGCAGGTAATGTCGTGAAGCCGCAAAATGGACGTGTTTCTGTTCGGATTCAATGTACAATTCTTGCTGTCCCCATCTTAAACATGGTCTCCAAAACTTTTACAGAAAAAGTAGTCGTGCTTTGTCGGTAATGTGTAGCTGTTACTTTGATTCTTGAACGTCACCAGATAAATGTTTACTGGTATATTAGTTTTGTATTTCGTCATGAGCGCCTTTTAAAATGATGACTTTTTGTTTTCAAGAAAACGGTAATTGTGTGTTTTTGTCAATTTCAACATATTGATTTTCTGACATATACACTCGTAAATAATGCCTAATGTATTTGTTTATTCAATACCTCATCAGGTGAATGGCATGCTACAGTACACCCGGATCTCAATTACATCCACGCATCTTGTAAATGAGGAAACTGATTCTTTTCATTTTAAATGTAAACAATCGTCCACCCTGATCTGTGATATTAATAAGAAGCCTGATACTAACGTATGCTACATAATAGTTTCCTTTGCGTCACGCACAGTAATATTATTGTAGTTTTCACTCCTAATCCTTGACTGAATATCACATATATACCCCTCACCTACGTGGATCACGTTTTACCCGGCGATCTGATCAATTCGGGTTCGAGTTCCGATGGAACCTGACCTCAATAAGAGAGGCCATTCGTCATCCGTTCATTATGCTGCATTTTGGTTATGTTTAATTTTCTATCATATAAACTGGACGCCACTGTGTAGTCTGACATTGTAATTGTGACATTAAAAAGTCATTTAAGTCGAACAAAACATATCAGATGTTTCTTAGTTTAAAATTTATTGCCGTATCGGTTGCGGCAATTTTGCACAATCCCATCAGGCACGATTTTATCCCATTCGTATAAATGCTGCGTACCACAGTTTATTTTCTATATTATTATGAGATAACAGTATGATATAAAAATTCATTATAATCGATTTTATAAAATAAGGACATTTCGAAATAAACACGTTGTTATGCTTTCTAAGTTTAAAAATATAAAGTTTCAATTGATGGCGAAACTAATGTGTAGAGAACTGTAAAGAATTGTGGCACCAAGGCAAACCTCTTTTAGTATCTACATGGCATACAATTCAAAGTCATCTGACATGAAATGAAACTAAATTATATAGAAATTGAAACATTAATGTCAGATGCCTATGGTTTGAAAATATTAGAGACGAAATGCAGTATAACACTATATCTTATTTCTATTTATTTACTGTTTTGTATTTATTTTATCGTATCAAATTATCGAATCCACCCAATGCTGGATTTTGTATATTGTTCTGGAAAGATTTATCAAACTTTTGATGCATCGAATCCACCTAATTGCTTTCATTCTGTCAGATTTAGTATTGAATTTAACATGTTCAAATTTATTTTGTAACTTTGCAGTTTTTTGTTATTTTCACTTAGTTTTAGTTCTATTCATATTTCCTTGGTAGTTTAATATTAGTTTTTTAGTCACCCATTTGTTTGAATGTAAATTTCAATGATTTTGTAATTTGATCACCGTATACTTGTAAAATGTAGCATTTCTTTCATTTTCAGGATTTGTATGTGTGTGTGTGTGTGTGTGTGTGTGTGTGTGTGTGTGTGTGTGTGTGTGTGTGTGTGTGTGTGTGTGTGTGTGTGTGTGTGTGTGTTTTCATGTTATTTTAATCGTTTTATCCTAATGTAGGGGCAGGTCGTCCAGAAAATTGTATATTTAATTTGTCCGCGTCGTTAGTCATTTTAATGCTTTTATATATATATATATATATATATATATATATATATATATATATATATATATATATATATATATATATATATATATATATATATATATATATATATATATATATATATATATAGTAAATGTACAATGTTGTAGTGATATTTATGCTTTGTATATACTTGTATTTCTCTACACTTCATGCATCGTAATCGATCCATTGTCATTTATATTAGGATTAAACACCACCCAGCTCTATCTCTATGACCGTGTTCTCATGTTATTCTACTCACCGCTATCGGAACATTCATTTTTTTGAATGCGTAATTGGCAAAGTGGTAAGGGCGCCGAGCATAGGGCCAGGCTATTGGTGTCGTAGGTTGTGAGTTCGAACCCCAGCAGGAACATGGCGAGTTTGTTAGGTACCAAGTGTGTATGTGTGTGTGTGTGTGTGTGTGTGTGTGTGTGTGTGTGTGTGTGTGTGTCTTTGTGCTTTGTATGTATGTATGTATGTATGTATGTATGTATGTATGTATGTATGTATGTATGTATGTATGTATGTATGTATGTACAAAATAATTAACGGTTTGTCACACGGATTTATTCAGTTCACAGAAAATAAGATAATTAATATACATTTGTATGTATTGCAAGTAAACATGAAAAAGTACAAATGTATAATCGAAACTCCAAGTTCATCAAATTGCGACAAAAAACGTGCACAGTACATTTTAAAATCGATCTAAATGATCATTGATAAATAAAGAATTACACAAACGGGAATTAAAACCTTACTTAAGGCCAATGGGGCCGTCCCTTAATCACGAACAACATTTGTTGAAAAATATTGTCCTCTTTAATAGTTAGTACTTTAGCAAACATTTACTGGTTTTCAAGGAATATACATGTATATTACTTCTAGCCTCTATATTATCAATCGATACAAAAGAAAAAGAATGCCATAATTGGATAAAATCTCATTTCATGCAGACTATTTGTGTCAAAAATGATTTAAAAGAGGTAAAGTAACAGACGTTATTTGATTTCTCCACGACACTTCTTAACAATACTGTGTCATATCTCAGAACTTGAGTCAAATACTGTTACAGGTTTCTGTCTGAATCTGCCAATTTTCTTATCCTGTCCGAACTGCATTTATTTCTTCGTTTTTATTTTATCTATCTATCTATTTGTTGTTCTGTCTGCTTCCAAGTTTGTATGTTATTAATTAACTGTAGTAATATTGGCATAATTCGCGATTTTCTGCCCAAACAATATGAAATTCAAAACTCAGCCAATATTGACAAAACTAATATTGAAAACTTGGTCAATATTGAAATCGCGTGAGCAAATGAAATTTCAAGTGAGAATGGCCGCCATTTTTTTTTTCCAAATCGAACCGTACGGGCATCATTTCTGCACAACAGGGCCTGGCATCATAAAACTTAAGAATAACTTCAGTCTAAAAATTTTACTCAGCTTTGGCTAATCAGTAAATTTGATTGACTGAACAGGCCGAGTTGAGAATATTCTCAGACTTGAGTAAATTCTCAAGTTTTTTTGTGCCAGGCCATGTCGAGGTCCTTCTTACTTCAGGCCAATACAACATACCTCCTCGGTACACTAGGTCAATATGGAAATCACAGATAAATAACCCTATAGTTGATTGTTGTTGTTGTTTTTGTAGTTGTTGGTGTTGTTGTTTTTGTACTTGTTTTTGTTTTGTAGTTGTTTTTCTTGTTGTTTTTTTGCAGTTGTTGTTTTTGTAGTTGTTCTTTTTGCAGTAATTGTTTATTGTTTTTGTAGTTGTTGTTTTTGTAGTTGTTGTTTTTGCAGTAATTGTTTATTGTTTTTGTAGTTATTGTTTTTGTAGTTGTTGTTTTTGCAGTAATTGTTTATTGTTTTTGTAGTTGTTGTTTTCGTAGTTGTTGTTTTTGTAGTTGTTGTTTTTGTAGTTGTTGTTTTTGCAGTTGTTGTTTTTAATGTTGCTGTTGTCATTGTTGTTGTATTTGTAGTGGTTGTTGTTGTTGTTGTTGTTGTTGTTGTTGTTGTTAAGGATTGTTTTTCATTTTTTGAAATAGCATGGAATATACAAATTATAAATATATAAACGTAGTGCTGCACATTGAAATATTTACATACCGACTGCAATTCCCTTCATTGCAAGTATATAGAGCGATGTATTGGATTTGTCAGTATATGCAGTCACGTGACCCGAGTGTTAACCGCTTTACATTTAGGCGTAAGCATGCATGAATGAATCAATAAAGAATAGAATATCACACATTTACTTCTTATTTATTTAATCTTAAAATCCATACATTACCACAAAACATAAACAAAAATCTCAGAAAGAAATCGGAAAAACAAAACTAGATCTACATCTGTAGCACACGGTACAGCCTACAGGCCCATATTGCGATATATCTAGGTCATGTTATGATGTTATGAAAAGAACCACAGACTACTAAAATGAATGTTCGCTACGTAGTTACAGCAGAAAAAAAGAGAGTTAGGCCTAGTGCAACTTTGCCAAGCATCTCTGATAAACAGGTCGATTTGCTTGCCTTCACCGGATATTCCTATCAGAATCAATTCGTCACTCGCATCGTGTGAAATCAGGCCGTGTGAAATACTTACGTAAGTTACGTACGAATCAGTCATCATGGTTCCAAACTGATTGGTAAAAAAATATCAAATAAAATGGCTACTTTCAGTTGTCATGAATGAATATTAGCTGTCTCCCTTCTCGTAAGTCACACACAAACATTCTATGGTATATCCCATTAATAATATATCAGAATTCAAACGCAAATTCGTTGTAAATGCATTTTACAGCATAGCCATGGGCGGGGCCATTTGCATTTAACCTTCCGGTACCAAGCAAACGAATATTTTAAAATAACTTCTAAACAAATCTGACACTAATTCAAATTTTCCATTTCACTAGTTTCTGTCAAAATCATATGAAAATCAGAAAATAAACCTTAACTCCATTTAGTATTTCCGGACTGAAAAAGGGGAACTACTTTTCGTCTGACACAGCTGTTTAGCTGTTACGTCATATGAAAAACTCCCACCGCAAATCCAATTGCATATAATGAATTCCGTAACCAGCTGACTACAGATTCACAGAAAATGGTCATATATACATGTATATGTATATATATATATATATATATATATATATATATATATATATATATATATATATATATATATATATATATATATATATATATATATATATATATATATATATATATATATATAAGGATTGTTTTTCATTTTTTGGAAAGCATTGAGTATGAATGCAATGGATTATCGAAAACGATCAATGTGCAGCACGAACAATCCTTAATTTTTCCATGATCCCTAACCCTAACCCTAACCATTTCTTTGAAATTTGGTCAGATTTGAATCGAAACTATTTTATATTCGATCGCTTGGTGCAGGAAGGTTAAATGTTTCAGAAGAAATCGCCGCGGCCATAGCCATGCTACTGAAAAATGATTGGTTTTGTTACCACAAATTTGCGTTTAAATTCTGATATATTATTAATGGGATATACTATAGAAAGTTTGAGTGTGACTTAGGAGAAAAGAGACAGCTTATATTCATTCATGACAACTGAACGTAGCTTTTTTATTTGACATTTTTTACCAATCAGCTGGGAATCTGGATGACTGATTGGGTGATTCGTACATAATTTACGTAAGTATTTCACAGGATGCAAGTGATGAATTGTTTCTGACAGAAATATCCGGTGAAGGCAAATAAATCGACCTGTTTATCAGATATGCTTGACAAAGTTGCACAAGGCCTAACTCTCTTTTTACTGTTCAACAGATAAGTTACAATTCTAACTACGAAGCAAACATTCATTTCTATGGTGTGTGGTTCTGGACATAACATGACCTTTTTAATCGCGATATGGGCCGTAGGCTGTACAGTGTGTTACAGATGTAGTATCGTGTTTCCGATTTCTTTCTGTGATTTTTGTTTGTTTTGTGGTTATTCTAATGTATGGCTTTTAAGATTAAATATATAAGAACTAAACATGTGATATTCTATTCGTTATTGATTCGATCAGGTATTCTTACGCTGAAAAGTAAAGCGGTTAACACTCGGATCATGTGACTGCAAATACTGAATATGCAATATATCGCTGTGTATACTTGCAACGAAGGGAATTGCAGTCGGTATGTAAATATATTTTGTTGTTGTAGTTGTTGTTGTTATTGCTGTTGTTGTTATTGTTGTTGTTGTATTTCTTGCTGTTGTTGTTATTGTTGTTGTTATTGGTTTTATTGTTGTAGTTGTTGTTTCGATCCATGGCATCATATGTTATTTCATAACTTTGTAAAGTGTCGATTTGCCAGACGCCGGTATATCAGGAATATTTATAACATTTATATTCTGTTCATGATAGTAGCTGTAACAGCAGTACAAGGAGTATAATTCGGAATAGTAGTAGTTGTAGAAATATTCGGAATAGTAGTAGTTGTAGAAATAGTCGGAATAGTAGTAGCTGTAGAAATAGTCGGAATAGTAGTAGTTGTAGAAATAGTCGGAATAGTAGTAGTTGTAGAAATAGTCGGAATAGTAGTAGTTGTAGAAATAGTCGGAATAGTAGTAGTTGTAGAAATAGTCGGAATAGTAGTAGTTGTAGAAATAGTCGGAATAGTAGTAGTTGTAGAAATAGTCGGAATAGTAGTAGTTGTAGAAATAGTCGGAATAGTAGTAGTTGTAAAAATAGTCGGAATAGTAGTAGTTGTAGAAATAGTCGGAATGGTAGTAGTTGTAGAACTAGTCGGAATAGTAGTAGTTGTAGAAATAGTCGGAATAGTAGTAGTTGTAGAACTAGTCGGAATAGTAGTAGTAGCAGTTGTATTAGTATTTACAGTAGTAGTAGAAGCAGTTTCAGTAGTAGTAGTAGTAGTAGTAGTAGTAGTAGTAGTAGTAGTAGTAGTAGTAGTAGTAGTAGTAGTAGTAGTAGTAGTAGTAGTAGTAGTAGTAGTAGTAGTAGTAGTAGTAGTAGTAGTAGTAGTAGTAGTAGTAGTAGTAGTAGTAGTAGTAGTCGTAGTGGTAGTAGGTAATGTTACTGCGATGATAGAAGAAGTAGTATTAGTAGTAGAAGGAGTTATAAAGAATACTAGTGTGTTCTTTACCAATGACAAATACCTTTAATGCATGTTGTGTATAACAATCCATGAACTTAGAACCAGTTTCAATTACCCATGCAAAAAGGAACATAAAATGTTTCAGTTTGTTGTAATCTATTATCTATTTTTCAACTTCATTTCCGCAGACAAGTATTCCTCTAAGTATCATTTTGTACATGATATAACACGATTGCAACCAATCAAAACTAAATAGAGAATGCAGTTATATTTCTTGTTATTTTTATGTTGTTATAACAGTCAAATCGATTTTGACTGTAGACTCATGGCGTGTGTGACCGGTCAATAGGGGATACGTATTTATCCAATACACCTGATCCCTTGCGCCACTTGGCATCTATAAATTTATTTAAAAAATATATACTTATCAAACTGAGGTTGCGTTCATTCTCAGTTTACAGAGCCAAAAAAACTGAGATCAGTTGAAACATTTGCTCAATTTACTAATATATGTGAATAGAAGAAATGCATAGCTATTGCCAATTCGAATTTGCTCGACAAAAACGTTTGTTTCGTTCAATCAGTAACAATCGTTATTTCACTTAAAGTTCACTTTATCTTCAAAATAAAATCCTAAGATGGGTCAACAAAGATATGAATTGATAATAGGTTTAAGTTTTCTATATTTTCTGACTACCTTGGTCACTGCAAACATTTCATGCTAATATAACAAATCTGAGAATCAATTAAGTACAAAACGTCGGACAGTTCTTATCAGGGATGATGACGTCGACTTTATCATAAATTAAATGGACTTAATAACAGTACAGTAACAGAGAGAGAGAGAGAGAGAGAGAGAGAGAGAGAGAGAGAGAGAGAGAGAGAGAGAGAGAGAGAGAGAGAGAGAGAGAGAGAGAGAGAGAGAGAGAGAGAGAGAGAGAGAGAGAGAGAGAGAGAGAGAGAGAGAGAGAGAGAGAGAGAGAGAGAGAGAGAGAGAGAGAGAATGAGAGAGAATGAGAGAGAGAAAGAGAGAAAGAGAGACAGAGAGACAGAGACAGAGGGAGATAATGAGAGAGAGAAAGAGAGAGACAGAGGCAGAGACAGAGACAGAGACAGACAGCGAGACAGACAGAGAGAGAGAGAGAGACAGAGAGAGAGAGCTTTATACATAATGACACTGAAAAAAATATCTGATCAATTATAAAAATAAAAAAAACAGTTCATTCTGGATATCTCAGGACATATTTTAATTCCAAACACTGATTGATTTTCATCGTATATATACATGAATTTACTATAACTTTCAATTCATGAAAGTTCTAACATACATTTTGAATTGATATCGAACTGTATCATTTTCCACTGTTGACACACGAACATGCATCACGTGACTATATAGCTACCATATTTAGAGAGAGAGAGAATTGTCTTTTTGTGCACGTTCATTGTGAATAGTAATCATCAGACTTGTACATTATGAAACTTACTAATGATAAACAAAATATCTTTATATAATAAACACAAAATGCACAAGTACCGGAAAGAAAAAACACAAACAGAAACATCAGGATAGTAACTATTAGATTAACAAATAACTGAATCTAAGGGGCAAATGATTTCAGCGGTTCACTGTTGATGATGGAAGAACTAATTCACTGAAATGTATGTAAATTTCATTTATTTTATCAAAACAAATAAAAATAACATGTTTTCAACAACTTGGTATCAAACAAATGTCACATATTAACTTTTGTGCTCGACGAGTTGGGGTATTAAATGCGTAATTTAAATTTATATTACCAAAAATTGCGGATGACAACATAAACTCCAAAATATAGGTCCGCCATTGCCTTATCAATAATCAACACGGACCTATTTTCTGTGAAATGAATATACATGTATAACTGATCGTTGTGACAAACCATTATTTGTCTTATTACTGTATCAGAGCTACATTTTATTTCATACCCCAGTGTTTAAGCTACGAGTGATTATTTTTAATAATCCATATAAACTAATGTATTAAATATCAATCTGCCCTAATTTGAATGAATATAAACACTCATACCAGAACACCTTCGATGCAGAATATTACTGGCGTTGAATACTTTTTGTGGTTTTTATATACTTGATTTTAATGAATTGTAGCAATGTAACTGAAAGCACTGAATAAATATGTGTCGTTTGTGCTGTGATAAGAATATATCAGAATGGAAACATATAAAGAACTTAACGTTCGCCAAGCATACGCAGGTTTACTTCCCATTTTCGTAATAATAATACTTGCATGATCATCTGGAACCTGAAAGGAGAAAATGAGAGTAACGAGGATTTCTGCCAATCTATATGATTAAAAAAACATCTCAGATGCCAAAGTATAAATCTTTAGGATGTCCAGGACACAAATATAAATCCGGCAAAAATGGACAAACACGGACCTCTGGAAACCAAGAGGTGGGATCAGGTGTCATGGAGGAGTAAGCATACCCTGTTTACCAGTCACACCCGCCGTGAGTCCACATTCATGTCCAAATAAGATACATGAGGAACGAATCCCCGTCACAATTGGTACAGACGTCTCAACAACTTCCAACGAAAAGGCAACTCAACATTTCACCAAGTGAAACAGAGTAATCGCAAACAAGACTATTATTCCGACCATAAAATTTGCGGAACGTTGACATCAGACGCGGTTTTCGATATCCCTGTGTCAATTTGTCAGTGAGTAGTTTACATCTGTATATGAAATGTTCATATATTGAACACGCCCTGGCATATCGGATCATTTGTGAAATATAAACTCCGTATGCGAATGACTGTGGGATATTACTACTTAAATGTGGAACATTTACGATGGGAAAGCCGAAATCGTTGCGTTTGTCGTATAGCTTGGTTGAAAATATAATTTGGTTCTACATTTTTTTCATCTTTATAAATATAAAACGGTTCATTCATGATGATGGAAGAACTAATTAAGTGGTTTTAAATAATTAAAATGTATGTAAATTTCATCAAACAAATAAAAATAACATGTTTTCAACAACTTGGTATCAAACATAAGTCACATATTAACTTTTATGCTCGACGAGTTGGGTTATTAAATGCGTAGTTTAAATTTAAATTACTAAAAAATATAGGTCCGCCATTACCTTATCAATAATTATCATAAATCAACATGGACTTTTTTTCTGTGGAATGAATATACATGTATAACTGATCATTGTGACAAACCGTTAATTGATATATATATATATATATATATATATATATATATATATATATATATATATATATATATATATATATATATATATATATATATATGTGTGTGTGTGTGTGTGTGTGTGTCTGTGTGTGTGTGTGTGTTATTTACGACGTCGCCAAATATTTTAATATGCAAATCGTCTTATTACTGTATCAGAGCTACATTTTACTTCATACTCCAATGTTTTAGCTACGAGTGATTCTTTTTATTTATTCACATAAAGTACTGAATTAAATTATGAATGAATAATATCACTTAAACACTCGTACCAGAACACCTTCGATGCAGAATGTTACTCGAGTTGTATACTTTTTATGGTTTTCATATACTTGAATTTAATCAATTGTAGCAATGAAACTGAAAACCATGAATAAATATGTTTCTTCTGTGCTGTAATAAAAATATATCAGAATGGAGACATATAAAGAGCTTAACGTTCACCAGGCATGTATTGGTTTGTTTCCCATTTCCATAATAATAATACTTGCATGATCATCTGGAAACTGAACGGAGAAGATGAAAGTAACGATGATTTCTGCCAATCTATTTGAACATAAATATATAATTTGGTTCTACATTTTATTTCGTCTGCATAAATATTAAGCGGTCCATTGATGATGATAGAAGAACTAATTAAGTGATTTTAAATAATTAAAATGTATGTAAATGTCATTTATTTCATCAGCACAAATAAAACAACATGTTTTAAACACTTTTAGTATCAAACAGAAGTCACATATTAACTTTTATGCTCGACGAGTTGAGTTATTTAATGCGTAATTTAAATTTAAATTGCTAAAAATTGTAAATGACATCTTAAACTTCAAAATATAGGTCCACCATTACCTTATCAATAATTAGCATTAATCAACATGGACTTTTTTCCGGTTTTCGTATACTTCATTGTTATGAAGTGTAGCAATGAAACTGAAGGCACTGACTAAATATGTGTCTTCTGTGCTGTAAAGTAAAATTGAAGAAGTACCAATCAATAATCAAAAGCTCAAGTCCATTATAACACGACGAATTAGATGTCCAAATGGTCTCAACATAAAGAACAATTACGAATCCCAAAAGGGATATGACCAGGTGTCCGGAAGGAGTCATCGTCTTCTACTGGCATGCCACACCCGTCGCAAATGTTCCATGGAAACCCTTCTAGTTCGATGAATGTTTCAAATTCGGTAAAAAGGTCAGGTTTGGTAATGAGGTCAAAAATATGTCAGAATGGAGACATATAAATAACAGGAATACGCTGGTTTACTTCCCATTTCGTAATAATAATACTTATATAATCATCTGGAAACTGAACGGAGAAAATAAGAGTAACGATGATTTCTGCAATCTATTTGAACATGAAGATATAATTTAGTTCTACATTTTTTTTTTCATCTGTATAAATATTATCAGTTTTCCAGTGTAGCAATTGTCTGGTTATGTTACGTGTTTATCATTCTTACAGAATGTCAGTTGTGCACGTGTGTGGTCTTTGTTACATGAATAAAAGCGAAATGTAAATTGTTATGTCATTTTATTCCTATCTTATTTTGGATATTTCATGCCAGGAGTCTTTTATAAGATTTTGTTACTAGTTTATTGCATTCATTTTATTTATCATGTTGTGAGAAATCTAATTGTTTCCAGTTTGTAAATGAATACGCCCAGCTGCATGTGGAATATATCTATCTTAATGGTATGACATATAAATGTGCAGCTAAGTTTGTGAAGTGTAAAATGTTAGATGCGTTGTAAAAGTTGCACCAGGATTTGATCCGACATGAAAGTGGCGTAACATTCGCGCAATTTTATAAAGACAAAGACCGCAAGTGTAATTTTGTCTGACTCGAAACCGATCAAAAGATTGCAGGATCAATTATTTGCTGAGGTGCCACCACAAGCGATATTCTAACAAAAATAAAAACCAAAAGCATGTGAAATATGTTTCCAAAAAATGCAATTGGGCATCATTTTCATGATTGTATCACATATATCTTAAATACGCTTTTCTTTATTATTTTAATTCATATTAAGTGAATCCGTTCTTTCCATTAATTCTTTCAACTCATCTCATGAAAATTGTATTATTGTTTATTTATTATAAAGCATTTCTATAAATTGATCAAAATTCCATTTGTATCATTGCTTAAGATCTGGATCCCCCATTGTAATAAACTGTAGTTAAACAGATTATACCGTCGTGAAAGCATTATGCGCACCTCATAATAAAGCATGTTTCTGATTTGTTATTTTGACAGGGTTATCAAGTTTGGGTATAATGTCAGCATTTCGCGAAATTTATGGTCGGTATAATAAACCTGTTTTCAATAATTATCACTCAAAAGCTAAAAAGTAGAGTTACCTGTTCGATAATAGATGCTGGATCATAAATACCGATTTATCCCCATCTATATTAATTCTAATTTCCCTGTGGACTCGCGGACGATGTGACCGTTCGACAAGGGATACTAACTCCTCTATGGTACCTGATCCCAGGGAGAATGGGCATCCAGAGGTTCGTGTTTGTCGACCACTTATCTGATTAGAAAACTGTTTCCTGCACTTCCTGACAATTAAACATTTCCATCGTATATAAATCCTCAACTGAACAAATACAAATAATAGGAATTTTAGAAATAAGACTGTATTGCAAATTGTTAATTTAACATGATATTCCTCTATCATTTTCGGCCTTTATACGTCAAAGGCTATCGTGATCATACATCTGTTTTAAAGATGTACTCTTCTGAACTTTAGCGTCGTAAATAATACTGAATAAAGGGCGGTAACTCATCATGTCGTACAATGACATATTTCATAATGTCTTACGCGTAACTCCTTACAGTCTTACATATCACTTACATTATCGTAAGAGGCTATAATTTAACGAAAAATTTATCTTAAATGGCAATATTCTTAACAAAATCGAGAAGTGTCAAGCGACAATTAAACCGGAAATTCGCGGAACGTCAACTCCGTGAAGCAGTAGACTAGCGCATTGTTTACATTGGCTAGATCTACAGCGGCAACTGAAAACTATATACCTGTAATTGTAAACAGTTGAAAAGAAGTTTCAAGATGAAAAAAAACAAGAATCTACGACATTGTCTGAACATCAAAACTCTTTGAAAGTTCGAAGTTAAACTTGAAGTTGCGACTTGTCGAATGCTAGCCTAAAGGCCTACTGACGTACTGTTGACTAAGCTTTAAAAAAGCGAAATCACAGAACAGAAACAAATTGTACTCGGCGAACTGTTAGATGTCTATTCTACCACCGATGACTGTTCCGAACCACGCAGTGATACTGGAAATGTTTTGTGGAAGACGGCCACTCCAAAATTTGTTCAAGATAAAAAACCAAACAGAGCGATGGTTGAGTTGTTGAATTACGGATTTTGGCCCAACTACAAGTATTGGTGTCCAGTTGTCAAAACTGTGATCAACCCACCCAACATATCGCATGCAACATCTGTTGCAAAGGGTTGTCAACTACAATAATGTAATGTTTGTTATCACGGCTTTGTTTTTGAATAATAAAGAAAAAAGATTTAGTGTAAATAAAGATCTATATATTTTCCAAAATCGTGTGCACAAAAAACCTATTTATTAAGCACAATGACGTAACTCCAATTTTTCCAGTGGTTAAGGTGTTGGTTCTGAGTTCAACTCCCAGGCCAGACACACCTTTTTCATACATGTATATTATTTTTTCTAAATGGGGATATATCTTTGTCCAAAGATTTTAAAATCTGATTTTTTAAAAAATATTTTGTTTTATTTTTTTTAAGACTACAAAGAGGAGATGGATGAATTATTTTTTCCACATTGTCCACTTGTTTATTAGAACCATTGTAGGGATGTTTTATGAAAATTTACAGACTTTGTTATCAAGGTCCTCTACTCTACTAAACTTGTATATGTATTGAGAGGATTTTACCAAAATCTGAATGTTGGTGTTTTTTTTTTGAAAATTCAAAGTATTTATTATTTAGTTGAAGGACATAATTCTCATGTGTATCACTACTGCAAATTCATAGGAATTACCAATAATAACTTCCTGTATTAGTTGAGACTGACTTGGTAAACTAAATTAGCCAGTTTCAACTTCTTGAGTGACTGCGTTGCTATGGTAACCAAGTGTTCTTTTTTTTGCATAGCAACTGGTCTATTGCCCTTGGTGAAATTTCATGAAAATGCATATTTTTCAAGTTAAATAGCTACAATATTCATTCGAAAGCTCTAGAATAAGGTGGTTTTCATGAAGAGAACTTTTAGATAACACATCCCTAGTATCAGACTTCGGATATATGCAAATTGTTATTTATAGTTTATACTCAAAAAGAGGCTGTTTATTAAAAAAGCAGTTAAGTGTGAATTTGGGTAAATTCATTAATGTTGGTGTGCATTTATTTCTATCACCAGATGTACTTTGGCATGAGACCTATTTTGATAGAAAGATGCATCATTGTGCTATTGAGGTTTTCTAATAACTCAGTGGGATTTTCTTCCATAAGAAATATCCAAAGCAACTATTTCTACACCTAGCAACAGTGCATTTTAGCGAGTTGTGCAAATTCTACAATGCTTTTCATCAAAATATATGATTAATGCAAATGTGTTTTATCATTATATTATACAATTCAGATTCTAGTAGTAATTACATTCAATAGACATACCTAGCAACCAAATGTTATCCTAGCAACATATACTAGGTACCCCAAAACCAGCATTTTACCAAATATTTCCAGATAATGCAAGCATATTTTTGTACAAATTGTGTGTATTTAAATAGTTGTGATCATATATTTAAATATTACATGTGCACATAATCAAGCTTGAACTCATCCTTGTAAATATTTTCCATAGCAACTATGAATAAACCATAGCAACCATGCATTAAATGTGGTGTACAAATTCTACAATGCTTTTCATCGAATTTAGTGACTAATATAAATAATAACAAACATGTTCTAACATTATATTGAGTTATATTGCATGATACAGTTCAGATTCCATGAAAATTCTATTAAATAGACATCCCTAGCAACCCGATTATATCCTAGCACCTTAAAATAAGAATTTTACCAAGTGTTTTAAGATAATGCAACCATATTTCTTATATGAAATAGTGTGTATTCACACAATTGTGAACATTGATTAAAATATTGCACTTCATTAAGCTTCACTTCACCCTTTTGTAATAAATGGTCTACATAGCAACTTATTAAACACTATAGCAACTGTGCATTTAAGTTAGATGTGAAGGTTATAGCTTGGATGTGATAGGGCTGAGACTTAAAGTCATAGTGACCTGGTTTGTGAAAGACTCATTGCATAGTCCATAGCTTAGGTAATATGTCCGCATCAGATAAAGAATTTTGGTGAAATCAGTCAAATTTTAACTTTGATTGTACAAACTAAGGGGATTATGGAGGATGTATCTACCTTTGTTTATTTGAGAAATATTTTTGAAAAAAGGTGCTTTAAAGAGGATAGTGATGTTGATGCACTATTGTGTAGAAGCCAAAAAAATCCTCTTGAGTTTTTTTTTTTTATTCTGACTCCAAAACATCCCGCTTGTATATAGTGCGACATTCTATCAATCAATTCAATACTAATGGGATTGAAAACGTGTTCTAACATAAAACCTTGAACAAGAAAAAATATTCCAAGGGTTTATAAATCAATAAAAAACAAATATCCAGGAACACACACCAGAATGCACCTGGTATTTAGCTCTTGCTTGGTTTATGTCCGATGTGTTTCCCTATATTATGATGCATTATCAATATATAAATGTGATACTTCTGTGATGAAAACAACTTCCTAATTTAGTGTCTGGATAATATAAAATTGTCTCTAGGGGCTTGTAAAATTACCTGGAGAGCATATCCCTGGAACAACCCCTAGAATATATATCTTGTCCCTTACTCATTTATAATTTGTAATAAATTAAAATTGAGTACAGGACAAAATTCAAAATTAGTAAAGGACACTCTTGTATGGGGTAAGTTGGCTGAAATACACCCCTCTCTCTCTCTATCTCTCTCTCTCTCTCTCTCTCTCTCTCTCTCTCTCCACGTCTCTCTCTCTCTCTCTCTCTCTCTCTCTCTCTCTCTCTCTCTCTCTCTCTCTCTCTCTCTCTCTCTCTCTCTCTCTCTCTCTCTCTCTCTCTCTCTGAATGTATGTTGGAGAGAGGGGTTTGGTAAATTGACGCGATGCATTGCAAAAGGATAAACAGGGCAGGGTACACTGGGAAGCTAGAACATGTTTCTTCTGGCTTCTTTCGCTTACTTGTCATATACTAATTACTGACAATTCATTTACATCCAACGTAACAAAACGTTCATTTTCAACACACAGCTTCGAGAACCTTTCGTGTAAGTCTACCAACTTAGTATACGCTATTGACTGTTCTCTTTGTGGGATATTATATGTGGGTGAAACCAAGGGAAAGTTGAGTAGTAGAATGTCCGGACATCCATTCCAGATTAATCATGGCGGTAACCAGTTACTATACAGACACTTTAATCTGCCTGATATTTCTATCCTTTCCCTTTTCCCTGAGAGTCCGTATTTTAGAAAAGATATATCATCCCACAAACAACCCCAACTTAAGCACCCCTTTCCGACGAAAACGGGAAGAACACTGGATTCGACAGCTGGGAACTGCTGCACCATATGGATGCAACGACCATGTCGATAGCGTAGGGAATCTTACCAGTCCTGGATGCCAATCGGTAAATGTTTTAAAGCTATTGGACCGAACCAGTAGGAGACATCGCAGCCATGGCTCAAGGAAATATAACAAGCCCGAGATTCATAATGTCTCATTCGATGGTGTTCTACCATTCGTCAATCGTCAATTAGGTCTGCATCATATTCGTACAAAACTGTACTCACTCCCGTTGAAAAAAATTACATGACTTGTACAAATCTACGATGACAGTATGTTTTACCGATGCTGGTTCTCCAGAGTATCATTTTGGACAATTCATACAACAGATTATTCAAAGCTGTCAGGAATAATGAACATAAAGAAACGAGTAATCGCCCGTTCCTTCAGGTCAAATTTGCTAATAAGGGCATTGACGCTTTGAATATAAGCAATATTTTGAACCAAAAATCTGTCCAAAGTAAGATCCCGCCATACTTCCAATACAAAAATTCAGCATGTATTTCCTATAGTTATACGCGTTCAGTTTCCTCTAAGACCTTTAATTACAAGGCAAATCTGCAGCAACTCAATTTACCCAGCCTTTCCCAGAACATTCCGCCTTGTACCTGTTCTACATCTGAATTCATGTACTCTCCATGTGGCCAAGTTGTGACAGGTGATCTCAACATTGCGCGCAACAGAAAACTGAGAGATCTTTTATGCAAAGGCCCAAAATATAGGGGACCTGTATCGTTTACTTTGAAATTATTATGGAAGCATGTGAAGAGTACGCCATACGCTGGGCTAAGACAGATGTCGAACCTGATACTCTTTCGGAGTGGATTAAGTTGATCAGTAATGTTCTTAAACGAAGAATTCGACGACTTAAACATTGTGTCAACACAAAGCACAATTCAATTTTTGGTGACCCTGATGTTGTCAGAGAACTTTCCCGTCTCCATGAAAATTTTGTCATCGTTCCTGCTGACAAAGCATCTAACAACTTCACATTTGTCTGTAGGCGATACTACTTCAGCATCCTACCAGAGGAACTTGGACTAAACGCACTTCCTGGAAATCCAACATACTCTCTAACCGATTTCTCTACCTCTGAAATATTAGATAATCATAAATCTGTTCTCGCTTCGTTTGGAATACCCACAAGTGACACGGAGCTTGAATTGCCATATATTTATTGGATTCCGAAGATGCACAAAAATCCCTATAAAAACCGCTTCATTGCTGGGTATTCTAAGTGTTCCACCAAGCCTTTATCTACTTTGCTTACCAAACTTCTAACACATATTAAACAAGGTATTCAGAAGTACTGTTTAACGGCTTACTCAAGAAGCGGAGTCAATCAGATGTGGATCCTAAAGAATTCAAAGGAATTGTTGAAACATTTAAACTCTTCTAATTTCAAACATATTACAAAGTCCTTTGATTTTTCGACCATTTACACAACAATCCAATCATCAAAAACTCAAAAACAAATTAACATCTATTATACAAAAATCTTTTGTATACAAAAATGGAAATCGCAGATATAAATATTTGGTTTTAGGTCATGTAGAACCTTATTTTATCAAGGAACATTCTAATTCCAATAACAATTACACTGAAGACGATATTATCAAGATGC
The DNA here is from genome assembly GCA_030159075.1 of Atrina japonica. Taxonomy (NCBI): domain Eukaryota; kingdom Metazoa; phylum Mollusca; class Bivalvia; order Pterioida; family Pinnidae; genus Atrina; species Atrina japonica. Next base: position 90,263 of record BROG01001139.1, read on the forward strand.
TTGGGTTTCTAGTAGACAGCATCTTCGTGGTTTTTGCGGGGAAAAGTTTTCCAACAGATTGTCGGCGTTCCGATGGGTACCAATTTTGCACCTCTCTTGACTGACATATTTTTGTATTCATATGAAGCGGAATTTATACAGTCTCTTCTCTCCAAAGGAAACAAACAGTTAGCATCTCGGTTCAGTTTTACTTACAGGTATACCGACGATGTTCTGTCAATAAATAATCCAGAATTCCAGAATTACCTCGGCCAGATGTATCCTGTTAAGCTAGAGATCAATAAGACGACAGAGAGCAACACATCTGCTTCTTACCTAGATTTACTCCTGTCGATTGGAAAAGGCTTCACACATCCCTCTATGACAATCGAGACGATTTCAATTTCCATATCACAAACTTCCCGTTTCTAAGTAGTAATATTCCATTTTCTCCTGCCTATGGCGTTTTCATTTCACAACTTATACGTTATGCCAGGGCATATTCTTCTTATGAATGTTTTATTCTGAGAGCTAAACGACTAGCCAATAAACTACTTACACAAGGTTACGTTGTTGAACGCTTGGAGTCGTCGTTTAAGAAGTTTTATGGTCGATATGGGAATCTTGTTAAACATTATCAAGTCCCCCTCTCAGAGATATTAGATAGTATTCTAGATCACGGCCACAGACAGTGACTCCGTTTTACCAATCATACTTTTCACCGAACTTAACCTCATCACAAAACTTGACCTTTTTACCGAGTTCGACCCGTTTATCGGAAAGGTTTCCATGGAACATTTGCGACGGGTGTGGCATGCCAGCAGAAGACGCTGACTCCTTCCGAACAGCTTGTCTTATCCCGTTTGGGATTCGTAATTGTTCTTCATGTTGAGACCATTTACACATCTTATTCGTCGTGTTATAATGGATTTGACTTTTGATTATTGATTGGTACTTCTTCAATTTTACTTATTTTTTGAAGGAGCATTTCTTTTATTTCTCAGTGATGATCCTTGAGTCTCAACCTACACAGCGGCAAATTTCTGTGTAGTTATATATCAAACGATAAGTGTTTACGAAGTACATTTGTATGCTACCCCTCAACCTTTGCGCCCCTTCAGAAAATCCCTAGATATGCCACTAGTTGTAATTATTGTATGGAATGACCAAAAACATTATTCCTCTTTCTCTATTCAAATAAACATATTTTGTTTAAAAATAATATTCAGGAATTGGGAAGTCTTTCAATATTACAAAATACATTGTATAAATGACTAACAAAATAAAATCTATCAACGGTACAGTAATTTAATAAATGGCTGACATCATATACTACAATTCTGCTGTATTAGTGAAACATTATTCACAATGGATAACTAAAAAATAAGATTCAAAATATTTTGGCAACATGGCAAGTTAAAAAAAAATACTATCTTAAAAAAATGAAATGTCTAACGTCCCTGATTTTTGTTTCAGTCAACATAATAATTCAGTTTTAAGTACAGATGAATCAGATACCATGAAAGTTGGACAAAATATTATTCGTGTCCGACTCAACAACATATGGAACCCAGGAGGTGACAAATTGGTGGGGAAAAAAATTATTCCATGCGAACAGAACAATTATTGAGAGAAAAAAACTTATTATGTGCTAACGAAATAATTATTGAGAGAAAAAGTTATTCCATGCGAATGAAATGATTATTCCGTTCGCAAGAAATAATTTTATTTCGTGCAAACGGAATAATTTTTGGGAGAAAAAAAATATTCTGTGTGAACGGAATAAAATTAATCCGTGCGAATGGAGTAATTATTGAGGGGAAAAATGATCTGTGCGAACAGAATAAATTATTCCGTGTGCACGAAATGAAATTATTTCGTGCACACGGAATAATTTTTTTCACCACTATGTCACCTTCCGGGCTTCATAACAACATTCAAATGTATATGACATATTTATATAAATAGTTGAAAGTTTATAGTAAAATTGTTTTTTTCAGTTGGTTAAACATTTCAATTCTATAATGTTGACCAACCACAAACCTTTCTGAAGAGCCACCATGGCTAAATGGTTAGTGCATCACAATTTGAATCATGAAATCTCACATTTCTCATTCCACAGCATAGGTTTGACCCCTGCTGGAACCTAAGATGATTTCCAGTGGTCTCTTCCCGGGTATATTGTAACCGGCTCTTCCCGGGTATATTGAAACCGGCTCAAGACAATCCTTTCTGTCAATTAGAATTCATGAACTGAGCTCCAATTAAAAAAAAATGTTTATTTTCTAAAGAGAAAGTGGTATCATACAATGCTAAATAAATCCAAAATAAATACAAATGTATAGCTAAAATGTATCTAAGAGTAACCACTGCAAAAAGATGACTACTTTAGCTTTTGAATAATTTAGAATTTAAATGTTGCAAAATATTACTTTAGCATAACATTACAGCTGGTACCGAAATACCAGTTATTGGGGTTATTATCAATGTTGTGACTTTAACTGAAATATTGTTGAGTGTGGCGTATAACACAATTCAAAATAAAATAAAAACAATTCCCTGTGTGTCTGTCATGTCAACCATTGAATTCCTATATCAAACTATTTCTATGCATCAATTTAGCAAAATTTGAAAATAACTAAAGTTTGAAACTTCCATAACTTTTACCGTTGAATTTGCAATGCCAAAATACCCTATGTGGCAATTTTGAGCCAAATCTGAAATTATCTTAATTTCAACCAATCACAGACCTTTATTTTGTTACCATGGTAACTGACACTTCCATAACATTTACCATTAAATTTACATCCTTAATAAAAGAACTTACGGTTTTTCCATTACAAGTAATAAATGGCGTTATATCAAAATTACTGAAGAAATTGTAATATCTAACATAGGAAAAGAACGATAAACCTAAATTGAAAATGTATGTATTAAAACATCAGCAATATTTACAATATACTTTATGCAATTATTTCTGCGCAAGGAAGTGGTCTATCCGGAACAATTTGATCATCTCAACAGAAAATACAATATAAAATGTCATCGCCAGTCATCAGAAAATTTCGATTTAAAACTGTATATTTCAAATCGTATGATAAAAGATAATCTATCATAAATTTACATCTATATTGCATATATATCTCGTTTTAAATTTTCAATATTTTGCTTCACCAAAGACTCGCAAAATAAAAATTCCAAAATTCGTTTCATAATAGTTGATGATACAATTGAAAATTCGTGACAGATCCCATATTTTATGCTCATACACCACGTATGACAGAAAAAAAAATGATCATTTTGGAATACAATGTATATTGAAAGTGCATTATGATTTTTTTTCATTGCATTGAAGGAAATAACAGCTGCATTTCTAGAATCGATCTGTCGATATCAGCTGGTACGTTTTCTGGTGAAAGCGTGAGAATTGAACACAAGGCCTATAGTTAGATTGCAAAAGTCATTAACCCATAACTACGAAGTAAATTAAATGTACAAAGTGATGCTAATGTTGCCGACGAATACCTATAAGGGTTATTTGATGTCAGCACATTAAATGAGTTAAAAGGACATCCTACATGAGTTATAGGGGGTCACTGAATGGTTAGTGCATAGCACCTTAAACCATGAAGTCTCTCACATCTGGTATACTAGAGACAAACATCGGATCTATACCCTAAATCAAAGCCATCGGTTCTTGATTGCAAGTTGATCTATATCAGATGTTGATCGATATATGATCAGTCATATCTTTCGTAAGAGTATTCGAAGATTGTCAAGTAACAGTGCAAACCAGTTTAGGTATTGTAAATAAAAAACCTCATGAATATAAAAATATCAGATGCCAATGTATAAATCTTTAAAATGTCCAGGATAAAAATGGACAAACACGGACCTCTGGAAATCAAGAGGTAGGATCATGTGATGGGGGAGTAAGCATCCCCTGTCGACCGGTCGCATCCGCTCTGAGTCCACAGTGAAATACGTGAGGAACGAATCCTGGTCAGAGGTCTCAACAACCGCCAACGAAAAGGCAACTCAACATTTCACTTGGTAATCGCAAAGAAGACTATTATACCGACCGTAACATTTGCGGAACGTTGACATCAAACGCGGTTTTCGATATATTTGTGGCATGAAATAGTTCATTATGTTTGACGCAATACTGTCTGTATTGTTTCTCAGTCCAGGATTTATAGACAACGTAGCGAAACCAATGAATCGTAAGTGTAATCATTTTATCATAAGTATTTGCCGCAGAAATTCCTGAAAATACTTTTCTGTGTTAAATGCACTTACAATCCAATATCACCCAGATTATCCAGTATTGACCATGTTGACTAAATGTCAGGGTAAAATGTGAAGTTGTTTTAATATAGTGATACAAGACCTAGTAAACCGTTAAAATGTCTATAAATTTATACGGTGCACTGTAAGGGTCACCTTGGACAAGATGTTCTCACTATACCTGAGTAGGAAAACTTGCCGGAACGCGGAGAACATCGATCAGGAACTCTGTTTCCGATACAAAGTTTTAACAACACCTTTTATCAAGAGTGAGAAGAACAAACATGTCATCATCTTTGTGTTCGAATTTATTATTCTGTTCTCCATCGTGTTGGCTGTGATTTGGCGAGATCTGGTGAGAACATGATCTCGCACTGCCCTAGAGTCACCAAATTATTTCAGCCCAAGGACACCTGCTGGTTGTCAGGATGTTCAGATCCAAATATAGTCATCGTATCCCGTTATTGTATTAGGATATTTATAAATACACGGTAAGGTACATGGAGTCGACTTACAATGTATACGTCAAGGTTTACCTAGGTACATATAGCGATAGTTACCTCATCAGCAAGAACATGTTCTAGTTATGACACCTTGCAAAGCCATACAGAATATTAATAAGTGACAACTCTTACTGCGTCTGTTTTGTTGGGAAATTTTAGCTAATTCCATTAGGTAAACAGTATTAGAAAGCACGGTCAGAACATGCATTTACTACAGAATATGTTCATGTGGAAACACTTTTGTGAAGATGTAGACTTTAAGTTTTATAACTGTAGTATATTGATAACGCTTTTACTATCTTTAACATAACACTGTATGTTTTCGGTGTATATCTATAGGAGAAACTATCCACTGTAAAGACGATATGTTCAGCGCCTAGAATATATGAATATTCCGCCTTTATGTGTAAATATTTCAGTTTTATGATCAATTTCATTGGTTACATTAACCATGAGGTAAATGCATGTCTCTCCTAGTTGGTCCGTCCGTTTATCTGAAAAGTCAGACCTGCTATCGTCACATGAATGTCGCACGTTTGCATATTACAGCAGCAAGTCCCATCACAACAATAAGTCCCATGGAAAGCAAATTAAATGGTATAATATTTCGTCTGGGGTATAATAAATCTATTTCGTCGCTGTGGTATCTATTTCAATCTTTACTAAAATGATTATACGATTATTGTATGATGTAAAATTGAGATTGTTTTAAGATTATTCACGGCTTTGTCTCACCAGACACATAAACCAATGAACAGATCGAAATTCAATATCAAGTATTTTAATCAAGAATTTATACTCAAAATGACAAGCATCAGACAACAAAGAAAAAACTTTTCGCACAATTATTATCATCAACAGACGAGTTGTAATGGGACTTGAAAACGCTGAAAGGAAATGCGACTATGTCTATCGAAGATAATTAGTTTTGTAGCATTCAATCGAAGTCCAAACCTTAACTGATATATTTACCTAGGCACTCCATACATACGGACATTGTCTAACATAAATTACATTGATATGCTTCTAAACAGCATATTGTAGAAAGAACTCATGTAAGAAGAACAAAGTACTCTAAAATACTTCTTATCTGATTTTGACATATGTATATATATATATATATATACGTGGCAGATAACTTGGAATATCGCGTTTTAATCCAAGAAATATCTCACCTCTGTATCAGCGCAGATTCGAGTCGTGCTGGAACCATAGCTGATACTGTGAGGATGTTTACTTGCGGAAGACCGGTGATCTCGTCCTATGTACATTGTAACCGTTTTTTTTTCCTCCAACCTGTAAAAATGGCCGCCACCATATAATTAACAAATATCGCTCTTAAAACAACCCAGAATTTGAAGTTGAATGTTGTTTTAAATATAAAAAAAATTTAGATACCAAAGTATAAATCAATTGAATGTCCAGGACATAGATACAAATCCAGTAAAAATGGACAAACACTGACCTCTGGAAACCAAGAGGTGGGATAAGGTGCCATGGAGGAGTAAGCATCCCCTGTCGACCGGTCACACCCGCCGTGAGTCTACAGTCAAGTCCAATGAAACACGTGAGGAGTGTATCCTCGTCACAATTGGTACAGACGTCTCAACAACCGCCAACAATCAACAATTTTTCTGGAAAGAGACCACCGGCCTTCCGCAGGAAAACAGAAAACTTTTCTCTCAACATCAGCTTACATTCAGCTTAGACACAAAAAAACCGATGATCCACACGACCGAGGTTTTACTGTCAGTTCATTATTATTGTTATTTGTTTGTTTATTGTTTGATTTTTTTTCCTGATTTACATTCCGTTCGGACTTTGTCCGTGACAATAAGACGACGCCAGCTGTAGATGGTTTAAGAATCACTAATTCTTCTTTACACTATAAATTTTGACTTTATTTTACGTGCCACATCTGCGCTAAATATAGATTCTTCGTTTTATGCATTATGCGATAACCTTGACTTAGTAGAAATGAAGAAGTATCACTAGCATATGACAAACTGGATATGATAACGGTCTCAACAAAGGGAAGTCCGCGCCCCCTGTTATAATGCAAGAGCCGTCGCAAATGTTCCATAGAAACTTCTCGAGTTCAATGAAAAGATCAAGCTAGGTGAAAAAATCATCAGATACTTTTAGATCTGATTAGCGACAATGAGTCACTGTATATGGTAAGGCTCCAACATACTATATAGCATTCTTGAGAGGGAAAGTTAATATTTTTTAACAAGTTCCCCATATCAACCATAAAACTACCGTAGTGACGATGTCTACCGTTCGACAACGAATTCCTTACCACCTATCGGAGAGAGTCCTGGCTATAATCCGGTATGATATCTGAAATCAACCCGGGACCTTATGCTTGTAAGTCAAATAGTCTACCATCAGACCGCCACTAGAGGTCATTACAAACCAATTAATTGAATAACAATTGGTTATAAGCTTTTACAAACACCTGTATCACAAAATATAGATAATGTAATAATACTTTGACAAGTAACTGAATAGTTGATGTTTTTGTCAGCCGGGTTGATTCGTGTAGGAACGAAACAACAGACCAAACATACAAATCAACAAATCAAAATTAAAAATGCGATCTGTCACCGTGTAATTTGAAAGACAAATTAACACAGAGAAGGATATCAGCGTTCAAATATTTGCTACATGATAAAGACTCGACATGAACAGATTACAGTTTAGGAAATTGAACTGTGTTTCGATATGATAATTAACATTTTATTAACAATAGACGAAAACTTGATAAGACAATAATGTTCGCTAGAGGAAATCGTATAATGTTGGCTTGATATATAAAAGATATTAATGCACAAAATATCGTCATTGAGGAAAGATGCTTAGGGAATTGTGATGTAAAAGTAATGCAATCTGTGCTAGACCATAATGTGAAAGGGTTGGTTAATTTCTCAATTCCAACGTCACCAGTATCATTTATCTGTATCATATTGTGGTTATAAGAATTTTATGATGGCGCAGAATTTCTTGGTACATTGTAAGGGTGAAACATAAGATTTTTAATCATTAATTGATTTATCATTTACTCTGTCATCCCTAATTATCTGTATGGTATAAACTTTTCTGTTGTATTAGATTGGTCTATTATAGGTTTATAGGGTTGAAAAGGTCAACCAAGTTCCCAACTTCCCGATGTACACTGGTCATGCATTAAAGTCGATTGCTCCAATACCGTCAAGGGTGAATTGAATGATTGTATTGGAAAAATAAGTGACATCTCTTGTGTTAATGCTGCAGCTGTTGCTGCTGCTACTACTGCTGCTGCTACTATCGCTGCGGCTACTGTTACTACTTCTGCTGCTAGTACTGCTGCTAATTCTGCTGCTGCTTCTGCTACTGCTGCTGCTACTACTGCTACTGCTGCTACTACTGCTACTGCTGTTGCTACTGCTGCTAATACTGCTGTAACTACTGCTGCTGCTGCCACTGCTACTGCTGCTGCTACTATTGTTGCTGCTTCTGCTACTTCTGCTACTTGTGCTGCTGCTATTGATGCTACTACTTCTGCTGCTAATAATACAGATACTGCTACTTCTGCTGCTGATGATGATTCTGCTGCTGCTGATGATGATGATAATGATGATGTAAAATAAAGGAAACATATAAAATACTCATGAGTAGGAAGTAATGAATAGGCCTCTGATTAAAACTGTTGGCACCCACGCTTTTGTCATCATAACGAAATTTAGTTTAAAATGAACAGGGAAAAATAAACAAGAAAGAGTTTGGGGAAAAGACAATTAACTGAATGAGGAAATGCCTGAAATTTACAGTGAAGTTTTATAAAGATATCAGCATTATTGACACTCATTAAGAATGTCACAAGAATTTATTTACTAATGACGTTACGTGATAAGTAGAAAACCGAGATGCTCCGAAAGTGTAATGCTGTCGGAGTTATTTAAACGAATCACCCATTCATTCAACTGCTCAACCAAACGATATGGTGATATGATCTATCGTCTTTAAGATAGGTATCTTTGGCAGTTAAAAAAAAAACATGATGATGTCTTGTACCTCAGAAAAGGTAGGCCAAAATGATATATTATTTGTATTACTAAATACATGTATCTTAAGTAAGATTTAATAATTAAAAGTAATGATTATGATTGGTGTATTGGGATGCCGTAGGCAAAAACATGACATATAACTACATCACTTACGTTTAGTATTTCGTTTCCTGTCCTTCGGACTGAGACAGTAAAACCGAGGTCCCATGTCACAATAGCTGCCGACGCATACGCCAACATTTGTAGCCCTTCACCGGCATTTGGTGACATCTCCATATGAGTGATAGATACTTGAGTGGGACTAAACAACAACAAACAAACAAACGTTTAGTATTTCAATATTTTTAGTTGTATTTGATTAAGTTATTAACATATGCAACAGGGTACTTTTAATTTTAATATAAAAACATGTAATATTTTTTTTCAATAGCTACCAACATACAATAAAAAAACATCATATAGCCAGCTGTTTGTCACGGCAATAGTTTTATTTCCTTATAATAGCTCATTTCTCTACTCCCAAATAGCTAAGATAATCATCATTTACAAGTGTCTTAGACGTCGAATTTGGCAATACATCTTTGCTTATCTTTTGACCTTGTATGATACACCTTTCACTTTTGGAAATACACATTTTTGCTGATCAAACAAAATCATCGTCTTAAGCATTATACGGCAATTTTGTGGAAACTATGCATTTGGTATTTTGTTTAAACAATCATATTACCACAGATGATTTATATCTTAGATATTATATATATATATATATATATATATATATATATATATATATATATATATATATATATATATATATATATATATCGTGATTGTTGGTTCTGAACCTCTATCATTTCGTTGGCGGTTGTTGAGACGTCTGTACCAAATGTGACGGGGATTCGTTCCTCAGGTATTTCATTTGGACTTGACTGTGAACTCAAGGCGGGTGTGACTGGTCGACAGGGGACGCTTACTCCTCCATGGCACCTGATCCCACCTCTAGGGTTTCCAGAGGTCCGTGTTTGTCTATTTTGCCGGATTTGTGTGTGCGTCGTGGACATCCTATAGATTTATTCTTTGGTATCTGAGATGTTATATATTGCATATGCGCATTCCTGCAAGAATATAATGCCCTGGTTGGAACCATGACTGGTCTGATTTTAAAGACATAACACAGGCAATTCCCCTTCCAAACAACTTTACAAAATATGTTTGCTCTGCAGACATTCCATATTTGCAAAACTGGACTTCGACAGATAGCAGAAGTCGTGACTTTTTATCATTTATAACAGAGAAATGATACCTCACTGACATACAAAGGAATCTATAAACATCCACTGATACGTTCTCTGTGGACTCATAAACATTTTGGATAGACTATTTATGGCACGAACTAATTTATGACAGTCGATTAAAGGTCATTTGATGTCAAAACGAATGGCGGAACATGACTTCTATAAATCTTCGAAGAATTATTCGCGAAAGTTAATATTTTTTTTCTGGGTCACCAATTAATGGTTCGACTGATAATTTTTCCCTAACCGGAAAAGGTCATGATTTTGACGATATTCCAATCACACGTCTCTATATTTCTGGTAAATATAAACAAATCTATGTCACACGAAGACAGATTTTTGCAGTCGATAAAGAAATCTACAACAACGTAATCCATCGTTATTAGATATTCATCCATCCTACTCTCGCTATCTTCAAACTTGTTCTTCATTTAGTCTTAAAAACATTAGTTTTGTAATATATCTTTTTGAGCCACCTTTTTCGTAATAATACTGAATTGTTGTCTCATCGATGTAATGTTGTATACTCTGTTTATTGTGATGAAGTGGAAATACTTATTTCTTGGTGCCACAAATCTTGAATGTTCCAATTAATCAAACAACAGGGGATTGATTTAAAGAAGTGAAACTGATTTTAGATTTGACCAATTGAGTCTCACGCAATAAAATGAAGTTTTACTGTTCAAAAAACTCAAGAAACATTCATGAAAAATTGTTGGCACAATCAAATTTCATTTTGATAGAAACACATTTGACACATGTATATGTACATTAGTATATGCCCAAATATGAAATTCAATAACATACCATTTCAAATCCTAATATTATTTACTTTTTCACTGCTTCTTTCCAGGCATTCACAAACAGATGATCGCGTAATTGTTCAGATTCCAGATATTCCTTCAGTATCAATATCCTAAACTTTCTTCGGGGTTGTTTATAGATGAATATCGTATGATGTTTGTTTCGTAAGAAATATATAAAAAAAAATGATTGCCATTTGTTCGAAATAAAAGATAGTGGTATCATGTTATCATGCTGTAATATAAAATGAAACAGTATATGCAATGTAGAATATAATAATCATAAAAATATAGGACAATTAAGAAACATTGCAAAGTTGTTTTGTGTCTGTTTCACTTTTGTATTTATTAAAGTATAAACCAAATTATATTTTGTATATCGTTCAGACTCTAGATATTCCTTCAATATCAATATCCAAAACTTTCTTCTGGGTTGTTTATAGATGAATATCGTATTATGTTTGTTTCGTAAGAAATATAAGTAATGATTGAACTTTGATCGAAATAAAAGTTCATTTTTATAAAAGATCATAATAGTTTTATTATGTCTGTTGTAATATAAAATGAAATTGTAGATACAATATAGCATTTATTTATCGTAAAAATATAGGACAATTAAGAAAAATTGCAAAGGAGTTCACCTTCATTGGACACTTAATTTGAAATATTTCGGTTCATGCGTCCTTTTTTGTTTTTGCGTCTGTTTCGCTTTTTTATTTATTTATTTATTTATTATCATTATTATTATTATTATTATTATTATTATTATTATTATTATTATTATTATTATTATTATTATTATTATTATTATTATTATTATTATTATGTATTCATTTATTTATTTATTTATTTCCACCTTATCAATTTAACAAAAATCTTTAGAGAAAGAACGTTAAACTATGAATAAATATTCATTCGGAAGTAAATTCAACTTAAAGCTGAACTAGGATCATAAAAAACTGTTGGACTTTTAATAAAAAATATTGTATCGAAAAAAGATGTTTTGAAACATTCCCACTTTATCTCCCCACACGCAGACATATTTGTAAGTGTTTCACCAGAAAACAAGTCCCCCAGCACGTAAAAAATGGCGGATTAGTTATACTAGTCGTCATTGTATATCTGTACTCTCAACGCCAAAACGTGCGAAGTCCCAGAGGCTGAATAAAACTCACGGACTTAGTCTTACCTGTTGTTTTCAACGAAAGTAAACATCTGTGCCTCGATTGAAGTTTTCTGGAACGTACAATCAGCAACAAACAGAGAAAGAATATTCCATCCATAATAAATCAAAAATTTATTCCATAACACTAAATATAAAGCACATTCCAAAACAAAAACAAAGCGATCTGCTTCCTACTGTCATTCAGTCACCGAGCAATGTTTCAACTTCCGGTTTTCGGTATACTTCTCTGTTTACCAGAAGAAGAGACATGGCTCAATGGCTGAATGACAGTAAGAAACTGATCGCTATGTTTTTGTTTTGAGCGCTGCTTGTCAGATAGTCGAATGCAATAAATTTTGGATTTATTATGGATGAAATAATATCTGTTTGTTGCTGTTTGTACGTGTCATATAACTCCACATTAGATACAGATGATTGTTTTCGTTGAAAAGTACAGGCACGACTAAGTCCCAGAGTTTTATTCAGCCTCTGGGGCGTCGCACGTTTCGCGTTGCGAGTACAGATATACAATGACGATTGATATAACTAATCCGACTGTTATACCTGATGTGGGACTTCTGTTCCGGTGAAAGAATTACAAATATGTCTGCTGTGTAGGAGATCAAGTGGGAATGTTTCAAAACATTTTTTTTTTCAGACACAATTCTTTTTTTATTAAAAGTTCAACAGATTTTTTATTATCCAAGTTCAGCTTTAAGTAGTGGTCTCTGTAAGAATCATGTAAACGGTGGCACACTGCAGATATCCGATTTTTCTGAAAATTACTACATTAGTGTATTGTGATGAGATATGTGCATAGCCGAAATGAAAGAAGTACACACTGTTGATAAGGAAAACCAGGTAAAATGAAAAAATAAGCTATCTTTGTTGTGTTGTGTAATTTTACAGAAAAATCACAGAATAAATAATCTCACAATTTCTAAATTTACAATGCGATCCAAAAATTGTGCAACTACATTCTTTGAGAAAAAGTATCTTTTGCCACTGTGACACAATGCAGAAAAAAACTAAATTTCACAAATTAGCAATTTTCAAAAAATTGCTTATTTGGTAGCAAGGCCACAGAGAGTGACTCCCCCTGCGACGGGTGAGGCATGCCAGCAGAGGACGCTGACTCCTTCCTGACACCTGGTCCTATCCCGTTTGGGATTCGCAATTGTTCTTCATGTTGAGACCATTGCACATCTAATTCACCGTGTTCTAATGGACTTGAGCTTCGATTATTAATTGGTACTTCTTTACTTTTACTTAGTACATATTCATACATGATGTTTTAAAAATGCCAGAAATATTGGATAATATGATTCTTATGTGAGTAATCAGTTACGTTTGAGTTTTTAAAAAATTCTGTCAAACTAGACAGAAACAAGTATATGAATCGTTGCTAAGCAACCAAACTAACCTATGATTTGATACTGTTCTATGGCTGATTTAGATATATGGAGGCTTTAAATGAATATATTCCGATTTTAGTTTGCGAAAAATTCAAAATATTTTTTATATGCATGTAAATATTTGATGCTTTAGCAATGTTAAAAATATTTATTTACCATGGTAACCAGTAAAACCAGCAAAAAATACAATTTCTGTGATTTTGACCTTTAAAGAAATCATGACGTTTGTTTATGTTTTCTATAGGTAGCACATTAGTCAAAATAAAAATATCATTAAATTAAGAATGAATTGTTTCTATGACAACCATAATTATTCCTTAAACAACATAAATGTTTGGTTGCTAAATAACTAAAATAACCTATAATATGTCTTAATACTATTTTATTACCGATTCTAAGATACACGAGCTTTAAAGTAACAAACCTGGTATTTAATTTAAGAAAAAAATAGTGTTCTCTATTGCATTGCAATGCTCACAATTCATGGTTACCATGGTAACCAGTTACAATCTTAGCAACAAGCTTCAATTTATGTACGTTGACATTCAAGCAACGTGTTACAATTATGTTTACCTTCTTAAATGTTCCAGATATTCTTATTTATTTGATATTGTTGTTGTTGTTGTTGTTGTTGTTGTTAACGTCCCATGAATGCCGGTGAAAGGCTTCAAATTTTGGCCCATACTCGACACTTACGGCCATTGAGCAGTGAGGGTTCTTTAACGTGCCGATATCTACTGTGACACGGGATCTCGGTTTTTACTGTCTCATCCGAAGAATAGAAAACCAACCTACCGCCGGCTGGACTCGAACTCATGACATCACAATCAAGAGTCGGACGCGCTACTGACTGAGCCAGGACGGCTCTATTTATTTAATATTGTATTGTTACCATTGCAACCAACAGTAGCCCTTAGTAACAGGTCTAAACTAATATTTTCCATCATCTTTATAAATATACAGTTGAACCTCGCCTGAAGACAAACACGCTTAGGAGACCACCTTGCATGTCAGATCACAAACTTTTATCAAGTGGTCTTTAGGAGAGGTTCCACTATACACACTTGGACAATGGTAAAGCCATAGAGCATTTTTCAAATACAACAGCATAACTTATAGGTAGAATCTTGGTAACTGAAGGAACAAACAGGAACCCCAAGTGGTTCTAATTTACCCGCATAAGCACCATCATTAACAAATGTGGAAGTAATACGAAGAAGAATATGATGGCTAAATTTAGCAAACTTTCTCACAAAAATCAATTTTGCTTCAAGTGGTACCCGAACCTGCGCAGACCAGAAGTGAGAGACGTCATGGTTCAAAACGCAGTGATCTAACCACTCCACCATGGAGCCACCCCCCCACCCCCTCAATTAATTGTTTCTAAAAAGATGACTACAGAGTGCAAATATTTTTAGAAATACATTTGTTATATTTATATGTACATTAATATGCACAATAAATATGTGGCCCAGATATGCAATTCAATAACATACCATTTCAAACCCTATTATTATTTACTTTTTCACTGCTTCTTTCCAGGCATTCACAAAAAGATGATCGCGTAATTGTTCAGACTCCAGATATTCCTTCAATATCAATATCCTAAACTTTCTTCGGGGTTGTTTATAGATGAATATCGTATGATATTTGTTTCGTAAGAAATATATTAAAAAAATGATTGCCATTTGTTCGAAATAAAAGATAGTGTTCTCATGTTATCATGCTGTAATATAGAATGAAACAGTATATGGACATTCTATTGATTTATACTTTGGTATCTGAAATTTTTATATGCAATGTATGATTTAAGATCATAAAAATATAGGACAATTAAGAGTTCACCTTTATTTGACACTTAATTTGAAATATTTCTTTTCATGCTTCATTCTTCTTCTTTTTTTCTCCTCCTCCTCCTCCTCTTCTTTTTCTTCTTCTTTTTCTTTTTCTTCTTCTTCTTCTTCTTCTTCTTCTTCTTCTTCTTCTTCTTCTTCTTCTTCTTCTTCTTCTTCTTCTTCTTCTTCTTCTTCTTCTTCTCTTCTTCTTCTTCTTCTTCTTCTTTCTATTAAATTTTGTGTCAGCTCTATCTCAAAATTTTTGTTAAAATTTTTAGGATATTTTGAGAAATACCTGGGGTCAATTGTTTTTCACTTTTTTCATGACCGATTTTATGGCACATTTTTCTGCGTAACTACTGAAGCTAGAGCAAATCTGTTTGGATTTTCTGAAAGGTCAAAGACTGTAGTTTTGCAGGAATATATATATATATATATATATATATATATATATATATATATATATATATATATATATATATATATATATATATTACCTTCTACGGTGTGTGGTGTGTTGATCAGATTAAAACCGTGCCGACAGACCATTTAAATTCCCTAACCCCTTCATCCCTACGGAACATAATAGACGGACCCTGAACCGTAGAAAGAAAAGCTTGCCATTCAGATTTACAGGGTCGAAATGGTACACTTCACTTTCTTGAAATACCATTATTTTATTTTATCAAATATTTGACTCTCATATGAAACGACTTATACGTTTAAACAACATGCATTGGGAGTGATGCATCGACACTGAATCGATCAAATAGAATAAAACATAATTTTGCTTCTTGATTGATGTTCGAAAATTATATCAAATATGAATGAAAATTTAGAAATAGTGTTTCAACATACACCAGTTAACCGCCATGTGATCATGCAAAACACTCTGATGTTTATATAATCGTATTATGTATATTTCAGATGCTGAGATTTATTTCCCGAGGTCGTAGAATCAATATCAATGTCAATTTCATTCACTTACTTAGCGAGTTTTGATATTATTTATATCTATTGCTGTTTATATGCGAAAAAAAATGTTGTAAATAAGAAATATATATGATATTATACATAGCATTATTTTGATGTACGATCAATTATATTGTTAGTCACTTCGACAACAAGTGTTCAATATCAATAAATGTTGCATTGTGGGAAATCTAGTGTATAATTTATTCCTCTATAACAGTCAATGTCGAATATTAATATATAATATGTATACCATGTCTTGTAAAAAAATCCAAATGCTACACGCTTCTTGAGTACAAATTTTTATTCCAAAATACCATCGCCAAATAAGAAAATCTTGATGAAAGTGAACCAAATTACAGTCATCAAAACATAAGTGAATAGTTACTATTATATCTTCGCTTGATGTCGAGAGATGAAATCGGCAATGGGTCATAATGGTTAAACGATAGAAAATAACTCCAATTTGCTGATGACAGATTGAAAACCCTCGGATGTTTGAACGCCCGCCATTACTCATTGACCTTGTCAACTTAGGTAGATGACCCGGATGTAGACTACACCTATTTCAATATCTATACAGGAAAAGACAGGTGTGTGTAATGTATAATAACATAAGTGATCGTGTTTTAGATATTACACGTAATATGGGTTCTCGTGTCATGGATGATGCCATAACTTTATTTAGCCCGAGTGTACTATTATAAATGTCTAGCACAGGGTTCCAAATATAACTCTTTAGGATTCTGAAATTGCGAAATCGATCAATTTTAATGAGATATAGAACAACGTGAAGAATTAAATATACAAACATATATCTTAATTCGCACAGGGTTTGCACGTTTTCATATGATCAATGACTTAATCGTTTCCAGTGACAGATTTGACTGGAAAATATATAACAAAATGATCCTATTAAATTTCATTTCAATCACTGCAGATGTTTTTTGTTTTTCATCTTTCAGAGAATATAATTACGAAAATAAATTACATGGTTAGATACTTAAACCTCATTGTTGTTTTAAATCACTGCTAATTTGCCGTGTACACAAAATAACTGCTGACAATTTCGAATTTCTGGAAATTGATGCATAAAAATTACCATTCGAAGACATTTCGGAGCCTTTCACTGACAACTACTGAGAAAATCGCGCTTGATGTCAGCGTTCCGCAAATTTTATGGTCGGTATAATAATCTTGTTTGCGATTACTCTGTTTCACTAAGTGAAATATTGAGTTACCTGTGCGACGGCGGTTGTTGAGACGTCTGTACCAATTCGTTCCTCACGTATTTCATTTGATTTGACTGTGGACGAACGGAGGGTGTGACCGGTCGACATGGGATGCTTACTCCTCCATGGCACCTGATCCCATCTCTTGATTTTCATAGGTCTGTGTTTGTCCATTTCTTACCAGATTTGTACTTATATCCTGGACATACTATAGATTAATACTTAATATTTTTATATATCACTACGGTTTTAAACGCATAATATCTAAATATACATCGAATTGCATTCCGATTGTTCAAATGGATTTCCAGGGGTCCGTGTTTGTCCAATATTTAACAGATCTACATAAGTATCCTGGACATCCTGAAGATTTATAATTTGGTATTTGAGTTTTGTATATTTGTATTTTGTATCCTAGACATCCTAAAGATAATACTTTGGTATAAATATTATAAACATAATACCAAAGTTATAATGCTCAAGACGATATCGTTTCTGTCAATTATACTGAATCAGTTGAGCTCCAATTTGAAAAGTATGTGTATTTATAAAGAGAAAGTGGTATCATACAACGCCAAATAATATCTCTAAAAGTATAACCGAAATCCGTCTAAGAGTAACCACTGTAAAAAACTGACTATCTTAGCTTTAGAACATTTAGAAAATTTTACCAGTGAAATACTTTATTATAAGATGAACAGCTGGTACCGAAATACCAGGTACTAGGTTTATGTATACCATCGGGTACTCAAACGGTCCACCAGCAGTGGCGATGACCTAGTGGTTATAAATATTATAAACATAATACCAAAGTTATAATGCTCAAGACGATAACGTTTTTGTCAATTAGACTCTGATATTTCTATATCTGTATATGTATCTCCGACATCCTGAAAAGTTATACTTTTGTATCTGTGATTTTTTTATTAACATATGTATCCTGGACGTCCTGAAAAAAGTTATACTTTGGTATTTGAAATTTTATATTCAGAATATTAATCGATGCATATACATGTTTTGGTATAAGGTGATCATGTTTTTAACTTTTCTTTGTTTTGTATTTTAGCGATGATATTTATCATAATTATGTTATAAAATCACATATACCAAAATATTCATCTCCAAGATGTAAAGAAGGCAATATAAAAATCTGGTGAACTTTGGAGAAACACGGGACTCCGTAAAAATTCAGAGGTGGGGGTCAGGTGTCATGCGGGAGATAGTATCCGGTTTAGGACTAACATCCACCGCGAGGCCATCGTCTATTTCAAATTAAGAAAGTGAGGAATCGCTGTGTTGAATTTGTTAATGATTTCATTTTCGTTTCAAGCCATGAGTCGCCAACTTTCAAGGTGAAATCTTAAACAAATAGTCGGTTCATTGATTCATTGGTTCATTGACGTCATCAGTGGCGGTTAACTTCAAATGGCGTGCTATGGAGCCGCCTACATCAACTTATCAACATATATATAGACGGGTCAACTTCCTACATACAATATCCTATAGTATATTTGATTCGTATCTCTGCTTGTATTCTTAATGTTAGGAAAATCGTCATATTTTTGCAAAATGATAAAGATGAAATTATACGCGACGTTATTATGCGAAGCCCTGTTCATAATTATCGCCATTTCATTAAGATAATAGAAGAATCTGATACATACATATTTACAAGACAATGTATATTCACAAATGCAGCATTTATCGTTATTTCAGATATTAATTGTTCCGTTTAATGGTCAACGCCCGAAAAAAAAAAACATACCAGGTCTATTTTTATATACATATTGTCGTGGAACAAACATTAACTTGACGGAAAATCAAGGTGAAACGTAATGTATCATGATTCATTGTAAAGGTGCAATGAACGTTACTGCGATTTCGGACAAGGAACTGTTGTTGATTTGTTAGGACAAATATCAGTAAACGCCTTAGATAGGTAGTCTGAAAAGAAGTACAGTGTTTTATAAGATTAAAGAATCAATAAACCGACTATTTGTTTAAGAAGGTTAATGCAAGCTTCACTTTTTAAAGATTTCACCTTGAAAGTTGGCGACTCATGGTTTGAAACGAAAATGAAATCATTAACAAATTCAACACAACGATGTTGGGTTAACCATTCGTGACAACATATGACATACAAAACATATTAGACAAAAAAAACTTGGGGATGTATTTGAATCCGTCTTGTTGATACAAATTTGTATCTATGCTATGAACTGACATGTTCATAATATTTATAACCACTAGGTCGGAGCCGGCCTGGCTCAGTCAGTAGCACGTTCGACTCTTGATCGTATGGTCGTGAGTTCGATCGAGTCCAGCAGGCGGCAGGTTGGTTTCCTGTCTTTTGGATGAGACAGTAAAAAAAGAGGTCCCGTGTTACAATAGGTGTCGGAACGTTAAAGAACCCTCACTTCTCAATGGCCGTAAGTGCCGAGCATAGGCCAAAATTTGAATCCCGTTACCGTCATTTGGTGACGTCTCAATATGAGTGATATATCCTTGAGTGGGACGTTAAACAAAAATAAACAAACAAACAAACACAACCACTAGGTTGCTGCCACGGCTGGAGGACCGTTTGAGTCCGCGAGGATATACATAAACCAAGTACCCGGTATTTCGGTACCAGTTGACAATCATATACTAAAGAATATTTCGCATTAATAACATATTTGATAGTTTAAATTCTAAATTAATTCTTTAAAAGCTAAGATAATCATAGTTTTGCCATATGGAGACATTTTATACATTTTACATAGCTACCACATTGGGTACAGTAAATAAACAATTGACTGTGTAGCTTAAAGAGTAAAATATAAAATAGATGCAAAAAGTAATCTAAGCTAAGAGCTTAAACATTCAAGCTCAGCATCAGAAATCACTGAGTACGATTCTCTCCTTTTAACATCGCAAGCGGTCAAAGACGTGAATGTAAAATATTATGGAATAAGTAATTGACAATACTTTTGTTGTTTTGTGGCACCACGTTTTCAGGAACCATACTTATTGGAGTGCAGTATATCCCAGAGTAATAGAAATTAAGGACAACGCAGTTTTGACAGACTTCTACGCCTCTCTCGACAATTGTCCAGTTATATGGTGTCAGGCAGCTTTCACTGGAGGAGAGAAAAACCTGGTCTGGATTTCTCGAAAAAGAAAATTTAAGTTGTCACTTAAACTCAGCTAAGATTTTTCTCGAAACAAACTTTGCCACAGCTGAGTGAATTGTTTTACTCAGCCGATTGCAGTTTCCCCTTACTCTAGGCGGTCCTTTTGAAAAACCCCTCTCTTCCAATGGGTAAAAAACAACTGACAAAGAATCGTTAACTGTGGTTATATATGTGTGTTTTGTGGTTATATAAACTTATTTTACGTGTTAAAATCTGAGACATAATGTATACATTAGCAGCCATCGGACATCATGTTGATTGTTGATTTTATTTGATTATAATACAACCATTTCTTGCCTCATTTTATGTCACATCGACTTTGTGCCAGAATGCGGTTCCCCAAAAGTTAGATCTAAAACACAGTCATGTCGCAGGGCCTACATATTTTACCCTGTCTGTGTCACACACTTCAAAGGCGATAATGTTAGGATTGACTTGTTTTAAATCCATGTAGGTTACATTGATAATGAAATGGACAAATTCAGACTACTTTTCGGCGTGAAGCTGATTTTTTTTAAAGGCACCAGACTAAGATGTGAGTGTACTTTGCCTGCATACAACAAAATTCTTAGTCAAAAGTGCGTATGATATATGAGTAAATAAACACTTAAATCCCCTATATATGACTTTCATATACAGATGTAAACTACCCACTGACAAATTACTGACACAGGGATCGAAAACCGCGACTTGACTGTGGACTCACGGCGGGTGTTACCGGTCGACAGGGGATGATTACTCCTCCATGGCACCTGATCCCACCTCTTGGTTTCCAGAGGTCCATGTTTGTCCATTTTTGTATCTGTGTCCTGGACATCCTAAAGATTTATACTTTGGTATCTGAGATGTTTTATACTTAAATATACACTGAACTTAACTTCTAGAATGCAAAATATTCTAGAAATACAATGATATGAGTTTTATCAGATTTGAGAAAAAAAAACAAAAATATTTGAGTAAAATCTCAGACTTAAATTTATCTTGCAAGAAATCCGAACCTAATAGTATTATACCCTGGCGAAAACTCCAGCCTTCTGTAAGTAAACTGACTAATTTTCTCTTGAAGTAAACTCAGATACCAGTTCAACAACACCTGGCAACAAAGGCCAGCATGAACACCACAAAACAGGCACAAATACTTCTTAAATACATATTTCACTAAATTAAGACACGGACCGAAACTGACAATAAAATAATTATGCAATATTCGGGGATAAACTATTAAATACGTGATAAGGAAATGAGTAATAAAGATATATTTTCAAAATTTACTAGATGTAAATACTGTGACCTTGATTGCAATTATCGTCTTTTGCAAAATGAGGTATTGAGTTACCTAGTTTGAGAGCCGTCGTTGATCCGCGGTAGAGTGCTCAATTCGCAACTGGAGGATCGCGGGTTCGAGCCTCGGCAGAGGTGGCTGACTTTTTCTTCCCTTCGGATGAGACAGTAAAAACCGTGGTCCCATGTCACATTAGCTGTCGGCACATTAAAGAAGCCTCACTGGTCAATTGCCGTAAGTGCCGAGTAAGGCCAAAATTTGAAGTCATTCACTGACATTTTGGTGACAACGCCA
Source organism: Atrina japonica (assembly GCA_030159075.1). NCBI lineage: Eukaryota > Metazoa > Mollusca > Bivalvia > Pterioida > Pinnidae > Atrina > Atrina japonica. The sequence goes on from BROG01001139.1 coordinate 112,547, forward strand.
ATTGAGTGAATGATTCTGGAACGCTAAACAAAAATTCCACAACAGTTACCTAGTTATCAAATATTAATTGTGACAAAGAGTGACCGGTTCATAGTTGATCCTTACTCTCTGTGGCACCTGATCCCACTTTTGGATTTTCCGGAGGTTCGTGTTTGTCCAATGACCGCCATTAATGTACGGTTCATAATCATTGAATTTTCATTTTTACTGTACTCACTATGCAGATTTATGGAATTTTCTTTCATATTTTGTCTGGCATCCACAGATGACTACAGTTGACTTTCTTTTTCATATTGTTTGATTTTGGTTCTGTTTTTTTTTTCAAGTTAAGTTTTTGTTTAGCATTATTTTATTGATATTTAATAAAGTTTATATTTATTTAAGGGCGAAAGGTGTGTTTTTTATTTCAAAAATTGTTCTTCTGTTTATTACTTAGAGATATAAACACAGACATGATTTTTATAAATTCCTATATATTTGACACTTTTTTTTCAATTGCAATTAATTAAGCAACCTATTAATTAACTATTTGTATATGAATACCACACTGGACCTGACCTTACCTTCACAAAATATATAGGTGTATAAGATTTTTTTTATTTCTGTGTATAGGTCTTATTTGTTATTGTGCATAAAATACGAAAAAAAAAAATACTTTTTTTATAAATACAGCTGATGCCCGTGTATGTAAATTTATGGGATTTTCTGTCATTTTTTGTCTGGCGTCCACAGATGGCTATATCGTTCCCTAATAAGGCAAGAATTTGTTGTTGTTCTTTTTTTTGCTCATATTGTTTGCTTTTGGTTCTGTTTTAGTTTCAAGTCATGTTTTTGTTTAGCATTGTTTTATTGATATTTAATAAAGGGCCATAAGGTGTGTTTTTTATTTCAAAAAAAATTCTTCTTTTTATTACTTAGAGATATATACACAGACATGATTTTTATAAATTCCAATATATTTTGTGAACATTCCTTGAATAACCCAGGTTTGACACTTTTTTCAATTGCAATTAATTAACCTAACCTATTAATTAACTATTTGTATATGAATATCACACTGGACCTGACCTTACCTTCACAAAATATATAGGCGTATAAGATTTTTTTTTTATTCCTGTGTATAGGTCCTATGTGTTATTGTACATCAAATACACGTAGTAAACGAAAATACTTTTTGTGTAAACACAGCTGATGCCCGTGTATGTTTAAACTCTGAGCTGTTCTCTTAATACTTTCGCATTGTTAAAATAAACAGTGGGTCGACGACTCTTTATTCATTTTTATAATTTTTCCCTTCCTGTCAGCCATTTGTGATTATAGACATGAAATATCTAAGTGCCATTACTTTGTATTCTTTATTCGCTTTAATTATTGGTTCTTTTCGTTATCAGGAGGTCGAATACACCACTGCTTGATTTTGCTTCTGACGTATGGTTAGAGGTAATTATGACAATAATTTAATATCATAATTATATGTTTTTCTCTTATATATTATAGAATGACTATTTATCCTCTATTAAAATTATCTGTATTTCGTTCATTACCGAGTAAATAAGGCGGTTTATCTCTTAGTGGATATCATATGATGTTCCATAATGTAAGTGTTATGTACTTAAATAGTATTTGGAACCTTTAAAGGGATTTCTACCATTAGAAAACGAATCATCGTTAATTTTTACTCTTAAATAACATCTTGTCATAACGGCTACTTACTACTAGACAAATATGAATCATTTCCAGTCTACAACTCTGAAATAAAATCCGTCCGTAGCAATTGTGACGAGGACCGATTCCTGACTTTCTTTATTTGAAATAGACGACGGCCTCGAGGTGGATGTTAGTCCTAAACGGGATACTCCCTCCCGCATGACACCTGACCCCAACCTCTGAATTTTTACGGAGTCCCGTGTTTCTCCAAAGTTCACCAGATTTTTATATTGCCTTCTTTACATCCTGGTGATGAATATTTTGGTATATGTGATTTTATAACATAATTATGATAAATATCATCGCTAAAATACAAAACAAAGAAAAGTTAAAAACATGATCACCTTATACCAAAACATACATATACATCGATTAATATTCTGAATATAAAATTTCAAATACCAAAGTATAACTTTTCAGGATGTTGAGGATACATATACAGATATAGAAATCCCAGATACCAAAGTATAATCTTTAGGATGTCTAGGATACAATATACAAATATAGAAATCTCAGATACCAAATCATAAATCTTCAGGAATTCCAGGATACTTATATAGATCTGTTAAATATTGGACAAACACGGACCTCTGGAAATAAAAATATCAAAGTATTAATCTATAGTATGTCCAGGATAAAGGTACAAGACCTTTGAAAATCAAGAGATGGGATCAGGTGCCATGGAGGAGTAAGTATCCCCGGTCGACCGGTCACACCCGCCGTTCGTCCACAGTCAAATCAAAATGAAATACACGAGGAACGAAGCCCCGTCACAATTGGTACAGACGTCTCAACAACCGCCATCGAACAGGTAACTCAATATTTCACTTAGTGAAACAGAGTAATCGCAAACAAGACTATTATACCGACCATAAAATTTGCGGAACGCTGAGATCAAACGCATTTTTCTCAGTAGTTGTCAGTGAAAGGCTCAATCTCAATCTGTCATCAGCAAATTGGAGTTATTTTCTACCGAATAACAATGATGACTATTGCCTATTTAATCTCTCAACATCAAGCGAAGATATAACAGTAACTATTCACTTGTGGTGACTGTAATTTGGTTCACTTTCATCAATATTTTCTTGCTTGGCGATGGTATTTTGGAATAAAAAATTTTACTCAGGAAGTGTGTAGCATTTCGATTTTTTTACAAGACATGGTATACAAATTATATATTAATAGTCGACATTGACTGTTATGGAGGAATAAATTATACACTAGATTTCGCACAATGCAACATTTATTGATATTGAACACTTGTTGTCGAAGTGACTAACAATATAATTGATCGTACATCAAAATAATGCTATGTATAATATCATATATATTTCTTGTTTACAACATTTCTTTTAGCATATAAACAGCAATAGATATAAATAATATCAAAACTCACTAAGTTACTGAATGAAATTGACATTGATATTGATTCTACGACCTCGGGAAATAAATCACAGCATCTGAAATATACATAATACGATCATATAAACATCAGAGTGTTTTGCATGATCACATGGCGGTTAACTGGTGTATGTTGAAACACTATTTCTAAATTTTTGATTCATATTTGATATCATTTTCGAACATCAATCAAGACGCAAAATTATGTTTTATTCTATTTGATCGATTTCGTGTCGATGCTCTACTCCCAATGCATGTTGTTTAAACGTTTATGTCGTTTGATGTTAGAGTCAAATATTTGATAAAATAAAAAAATGGTATTTCACGAAAGTGAAGTGTACCATTTCGACCCTGTCAATGGTTCAGGGTTCGTAGGGATGAGGGGGTTAGGCAATTTGGATAAAGTGTCGTCATGGTTTAAATCTGATCAACACACCACACACCGTAGAATATATAAGAAACTGTGTAATTAATTAATTTCATTTATAGATACATTGTATTATGCTACATTATGTATATCATTATAATACATTTAAACATGAAATCACGGATTATGGTTGATCCCAACAGTCACTGAAAGTAAGGGGGTGCAAAAAAGTTTCACAGGTTAAATAGCGTGTAAATAGTCAATAACAACGGTGTGTGATCTTGGGTTGTCCTGCTGCAGAAGAATGACGTTACGCTGGTTGTTGTGAATGAATAGAATGACGTGCTGGCGTACAATTTCGTCACGGTAGCGTAAGCTGGTTAAATTGCCCTCCACTATCACAAAAGGTATCCTTCCATGTGTTGTAATTCCATCTTCAGACCATAACGTTCCCTGGACCGAATTGGTGGCGCTGGATAACGCAGGCGTCAATGTAACGTTCTCCGGTACGACGGTAAGCCCGAACACGACCGTCACTGCTGTCGAGATGAAATCTTGACTCGTCCGTATACAAAACCTCCGCCCAAGCTCTGTTATTGAAACGACGATGCCTCCTACATCACACTAACCTTGCAACACGGAGACGCCAAGGCAGAACAGGACGGATAGCAGGACGCAGAGGACAGATGTTGGCCTCTCGCAATCTGTTTCTTACGGTACGATGACTTATTCATCGGTGCTCATGGATGCTTCCAGCGATCAAAGAAGCCGATTGGAATCGATTACTCAAATTGACGTCCGTATATACGTATCTTGCCGACATGACGTCACACACGGGCGTCCTGATCGTTGTTTGCTGATATCAATGTCATAAAACATTTACAGTGTTAATATGAACTCCCAAGTGCCTTGCCACATTGCTTTGAGACAGCAACGTGGCAAGGCAGCTTCCAGCATCCCAATAGCACGCAAACGATAATTTGCAATCATGCGAGACATCTCTCAATTAAAATTTTATTCCTAAACTCAATGTTTTTTCTGTTTCAATACATTGAATACTGTAAATGAATGTAAGAAATTATAATCGATTACTAACCACATGTCGCTTAGGCTCAAAACTCCAGAAAAACGTGCCGTGGCCATAAAGGCGAATCGAACGCGATATTAAACATTGAGTACTCAAACACGCGTTTAGTATATTAAACTATGCCTGTAAGAATAAAGAGCGCTCAGAGAATACTTTTTATGTTATATTTAGCTTCTAAGTATACACAGTTTTTTTCCGCTAGTACATATATATATATATATATATATATATATATATATATATATATATATATATATATATATATTGTTATGAGGGTTAATAGGTGCTTGTTTACAATTATTTGTACTTGTTGAACCTAGTGCATCTGGACCTTTCTGGAAGATCTGTTGTTTGTGTGTTTGTTCAAGGACATTCTAACTCTGTCATCATGTTACTATATTTAGCCATAGGGACTTTCCTGAATCTTGTAGAAAGACCGTTTTCTCTATTCTTCCTATCTAGTCATTTCTAGAAATATTTTAGAGTATATATACAGAGGTGGTCAGGTCTTCAGGGAGAACAAGTTTATATCAAGTAAAGTTAATAACAAGTTTAGAACACGTAAGACTATTTTTGAGACCAAGTTATAGGAGAGCAGACCATATTTTTTATATTGGGATTTATGTCAGATTAGTGCACATCATTATTACATACAAATTGGAATTTATTTTGTATTCAAGTGGATCCTTTTAATATTACATTCGGACTGGAATTTATTGTGTATTCGTGTGGATCTCTGAACTGGAATTGAACTGTGAGTTGTGATTTTAATTACTTTAAACTGTCATATATAGATTAAGTTTTCATTTTGTTATTGCTAATAAAATTTATAGATTTACTTTATTGTGTTCTTGCTTTTTGCTGGCATATTTTAAGTGAATTCTGACCTCATAACAATATATATTTGTTTTTTTTGTATATATATATATATATATATATATATATATATATATATATATATATATATATATATATATATATATGAGGTCAGAATTAACTTTATATATATATATATATATATATATATATATATATATATATATATATATATATATATATATATATATATATATATATATATATATATACATTGTTATTTCCATTGCGCCAATAATTTTTTTAAAATACATGAGGATAAGGTTTAGGTAGTGTGCCACAATTTTACGTTATGAACGTACGCCAATAAAGTAAGGGTTCACTTACACACCACTAAAATGTGGTTTTTGAAAACAGGTGATCTCTCAAAAGTTTTATTTACGATTTCCTTCAAGGCAATGCTTTTCAAATAATGGTCTCAAGAGACAGGTAGTCTTTCCAAAATGTGGCCGCAGAAGGCAAGCAAAAATGTATAATGACTCAAACATACAAAGGGGCATCAACCCATTAATAGTTAATAGTGCAAATTGTATTGAAATTGAATTGGAATACAATATAAATCTTCAGTATGTCAAGGATTGACGAATACTGGACAAACACTGACCTCTGATGATCCAAAGGTGGGAAGAGGAGGAGTAACTATCCCCTGTTGGCCGGTCACACCCGCCGTGCGTTCACAGTCTAATTCAAAAGATGTTTGTTTATTGTTGTTTAACGTCCCACTCAAGAATATTTCACTCATATGGAGACGTAACCAAATGCCGGTGAATGGCTTCAAATTTTGGCCTATGCTCGGCACTTACGGCCATTGAGCAGTGACACGGGACATCGGTTTTTACTGTCTCATCCGAAGGACAGGAAACCAACCTGCTGTCAGCTGGACTCGAACTCACGCTGCCGACTGAGCCAGGCCGGCTTCAAATTCAAATGAAAAAGGTGAGAAAGAAATCTTCGTTTCTATTGTTACAGACCACACAGCAACCGCTATAAATAAATGTATTATATTTTGTTTCAAAACATGTTTTTTTTAAAATATGGAGCAAAATCATTTAATTAATTCTTACGTTTGCCAAAAATAAAAGACGTAAGAACCCATGATTCGATAAAGAGACAAAATGCATGGACAGTTACTGACATCTACAAGAAAGCCTTGTTTTGTCATACTGAGTAATTTAGGTTCTGGTCATGCTTTTCCACTTGGTTAAGTGCACTAAAGTCAAATAATAGTTACTTCTACTTCATTCAAGACCACGTTACAAAGTCGATGTATGAAAAACCGGGAATTAACTTTAAATAATGCTATACAATAGGTGCATTTTTATTACATTTTATTTAGAGAGCATTTCGTTATATTATACAAACCATTGAGAACGGGACAATGTGACATTTTCTCGGTCACACGCTTTGATGGTTTAGCGAATTAGCCCAATTACTACGACAGTTCGAAATGCTACGTTCAATCACAGCGGTAAATATGTTAATAATTGAAACGAAAAGCAAAGAAAAACAAATTTAAAGTTACTCCTAGAGGGATTTTGCAATGCATTTAGATTTTGTATGAACTATTAACGGCAATACCTTGAGCGCAGCTCCTAATTTTACAAATACGGGAAAAAGCACTCATTGGGAGTATATTCGCTCTCACAAGAGCAGCACTTGTCCAGTAAATAGCGTCAAAGTTTAATTGTCACGTTGTATATTTAGACATAAGCATAGAAAGTTTCAAAAACGTTTGAACACGTTTTTGTAAAGAGTAGCTGGGGAAGCGTTAGGTTGACGTGGTGCATCTTCGGCCATCTTTGCTGGATAATTAATTTAGGCTCCACAGTGTACAGTTTCTGACACAGTCATGTCACTTGTTTTGTTATGTACACGTATCTGTGAGTTCGCTTCGCGAACGGCCGAAGCTGCGCTTTCTATAATCTGGCCTTGTATGATACCAGTTTTTCTTTCGGAAATATACATTTACAATTTGAAAAAAAAAAGTAAATTTCGGGAAAAAAAAAACATCCATTTGTACGGTGGGTACTCGTAGAAGGATTTGGCATTACATTTAAATATATTATTTAGCGTAAACCTAGTACCTGGTATTTCGGTACCAGATGTTCATTTATACTAAAGTAATATTTGGCACTGTTAACACCATTTAAATTCGAAAATTTTCTAAAGCTAAGATAGTCATTTTTTACAGTGGTTACTCTTAGACGGATTTCGGCTATACTTTTGGAGATATTATTTGACCTTGTATGATACCACTTTATCTTTAAAAAATACACATACTTTTCAAATTGGAGCTCAACTGATGAAGTCTAATTGACAGAAACGATATCGTCTTGAGCATTATAACTTTGGTATTATGTTTATAATATTTGTATGATATCTGATTTGCATTCGGAAATATATATTTACATTAAATCCAAGTACAAATGATGAAGTCTTATTGACACAAATGATCTTCTTTAGCGTTTGTTTTTATCTTTATTATAAAGCTACAATGTTGTTATCGTTAATGATACGCTTCAAGTTGATTACTCAACTATTTGTTACACTTTTGTTATACTTAGCGGAAATCGGATTTGTGAATGCAAAATTAGGGGCCAACATTATAAGAAGGTTAAAGTACGTCATACATCTAATTATGTAAATTTATTCTGTAATACCCTTGACATATTTGATTGATTATTTATATTTCTGATGCTGCGAATTTCTCTCGAATTAAATACATTTTAGAGAAAATTTAAATCCTAGGAGCCCATTTTTCATTTGTTTTCTCATCAAACCTGCTTCAGAAATAGAGAAGAAATGTATTTGATTGATGTGCAACCAATGATTGTACAGCGAGAATCAAGTTCATTTCAATGGTTTGTTTCTTTGGGGATGTTTATTTAAAATCGAATTCCCTTGTAGGTTTGTGCTTTTCAAATTTATCTCAAACCATTGACTATTGTGTATAAACATGTATACAACAATTTATAGGAGTATTACGGATTGACCAATATAATCACATTAGAAACGCTATATTAAATACATATTAAGCGTTTAGGACGACATTAATGTGACGTTCCATCCGTAATATAGCTTTGGAAAACGATTACGCGCGACAGGCTAGAATATTTTTGAAATATCTCCATTAAATTATCAGAATACTGACTGCAAATATTTGAGATTAGTAAGTTATATCAAAACAGGATTTATGTAATATGAAGACAAGGATAAAACATTGGAAAACATATCAATCATTGGAATTTACGAGCAAAATACCCTATGTGAATAAGATTTCATTGAATGCTCAATTATCTATTGGTTTTAAGATATTTATAAATCACATTTCTTTACAAACATCCACCCATTCCAAACACACACACACACAC